>CASHTH010003330.1:0-23703 GCA_030341885.1 Geodia barretti
AAAGTAGACGTTGCCGCTACTTTTCCATACCCCACGACTGACGTGTGTATGTGTGAGTAGCGGTGTAATATCGTCTCCTGAGACTCTGCAGCTGTATTTTATATGTATATACACCCAACTGTCTGAAACGTCAAAACGTTAAACATATCAGTATGTAGGTCTGTATTGCGAGTGTGAGCGAACACACACAATGAAAGTAAAAGAGTCCATGAACTATTCTCTCTCCTCCTCTTCCTCCTCCTCCTCCTCCTCCTCCTCCCCCAGTCACGAGGACGGCTCTGTCAAGTTCTGGGACGTAACAGGATCCATGAGACTCATATATGAACTGACCACAGCCAACCTCTTCGTGGGTCAGGACCCCGACACTACAATGGACGATTTTTCAGACTTTAAGTGGCCTCCTTACAAGAAGGTCAGCTCGTACGACAACTTTGAGGATGACGGCCGGCTGGCTGTGAGATTCATCGAGATGTGTCCGTACTCGCGGACGCTCTGTGTCGCTGGCGGTGGAGGGCAGGTCCTCACGTTCTCCCTGAATCTGATGCCGAGCGACATCAGACTGGAGGTATGACAGACTCGGGGAATGACCGCATGAGATTGTGTGTGTGGGTACATGTGTCAATCTGTGGAAGGCTGTTTAGTGCCAGGTTGTTAGGTGCAGGCTTTTGTTGCCAATCGAGTTACATGTTTGTAAGTAGTTCTACTCTAGTTGATTTAGAGCAGCTGTGTACTAGATGATTGACGTTTAACCCCTTGATTCCCTCCTCCCTGTTTGCTCAGTGTGCCAAGGCAGAGATCTTCATGGGGCAAGAGACTTCCCAGCGAGTCACGGGGTTGCGCAATACCGCCCCCCTCCAGAGCAAGCCGGATCTCATTCCTCTCCCGGCCGGGTTCCAGGCGAACTTTAACCTCCAACTGATGCCAGCAACAAACGTCACGGCAGTGGCTTTTGAACCCAGCTGGGGCCTGTGAGCATTCTCTGCCTCCCTCTCTCTCTCCCTCCCTCTCTCCCTCTCTCTTTTGTGCCTAATGATATTCCTGAATTAACAACAGGCACTGTCACCATACCATAATGTTCTGTAAAATATTTCACATCATAACTCTTCCTACCTCAGTGTGGCAGCTGCTAATGGAAAGGGGTTTGCTGTGGCCAACTTTATCCTGAAGCACATCATCGTAGTCCATCCCACCGTCTCTGCCGATGGGCTACAGAGCCGCTCCATAGGGAGGTGGGTGTGGCCTCGTGTCATGTGACAGTCACATGCACTATTATGCGCGGTATATAGTGAAAGTTGTGTATGGAGACAGGAAAAGCTTCCGTCCTGTTATCTCCATTTAGTATCATCCGTTTGTTTTGTGTGTCATTTTCTATCGAACATGATGGCATTTCTTAGCACACACATTTACTCTTTGTTTCGTAGAAAATAGGAACTAATGGTGTGTTTAGTATATTATTGATGATAAGTACACGGTGGACATGTATTACCTACCTACAGTACATGTCAGTGCATACTGCGTGTTGTTTAGTGTTCAGATGTAGAGATGATGGTCTTGGTTCCATTCCAGGGTCCAGTCATTCCGTCGTTCCATGAGGAAGTCGTTTCGCAGTCGCTCGCGAAGCACGTCCAGCATCTCTCTCTCCACTTCTGCCCCTACCGACATTGCCAACGACCGCAAGAAGATTGCGCAATCTCTCAACCGAGAAGCCGGGATGAAGGAAAGGGGCGGAGCTAGGGGGCGGGGTGGGGGAAGGGGGCGTGTCCAGTCGGAGTTGGTCACGGCGGGAGGGAGAGGGGAGCGAAGCCAGTCTCCCCTCGGTTCCGACCAGGTCCCTGCGGAGATGATGGGTGTAGTCAGTCACCTCAACTTTGCCGAGACATTCGTGTCAGGTCAGTTGGGGTTAAACGTAGCCTCGAGAGAGAGAGAGGGGGGTTAAAAGTGGGCCTCAAGAGAGAGGGATAAAGGGGTTACCTCGAGACTCTCTAGTTTATGAAGAAATTTGATGGAAAAACTCATCATTCTTCAACCACAGAATTTTTCATTATATTATAGTAGACTTATTAGTGCGTGTTACATGTTTTCACTTGTCTGTGCGTGTGTTAGGAGGGACCCCATCCGCCAGTCTGTTTGCATCCACAATGGGATCGTCTGTTATCAGATACTCCATCTCCCTCCCTCACCCCGACAACCGACTGGTAAACGTGAACACCGCTACTCCAGTCGGTACGGTTTCTCCCTGTTCTAATTAGAGCACACCATCACTAAATACTGTATCACACATTCTGCCTTATACACACACATGATATAAAGATTGCACCTCTGAGTTCTAATTATAGCACACATTACATCATCATTGCATCATAATTATACAGGGAAGGACTACGCCCTGTTGCATGCGGCTCCGGTGGTGGCAGTCTTCATTCTGGACCACTCTTGTGTCCCTGTTCCATGTCCGTACGAGGTCCAGTCCAAAGCAGTACCGGCTCCGGACATGCACTCTCCTCACTTTGCTCTCATCTGCACTCAGGAGCAGCTCAAGGTGAGGAACACCTACATACCTACATGTACAATCGACTGTAACTAGAAACTTTATGCATCCATTACTACTGTGTAGTTGGTTTGTCTCTTCTTCCATTCTTGTGCCTGCAAAAAATGCGAAATCGTTGACACCTTTATTATAGTGAAATTTGGGCGAGATAGGGATTGGTGCAGCAAGATGGCAGATGTTACCATTCCATACTCCAACTGTAATCAAAGTATTAAAGATAGTTGGTTTGTCTCTTCTTCCACTCTTGTGCCTACAAGAAATGCAAAATCATTGAGACTCGTATTTAGGGAGGATATAATAGTGAAATTTTGGCGAGATAGGGATTGGTGCAGCAAGATGGCAGATGTTACCATTCCGTACTCCAACTGTAATCAAAGTGAACACGGCTGGCAGGATATGTATGATCCACTAAAACCAAAGTATTTGTGAAAAGCCCTTTCACCAAAAAGTATTTTCAAATAAACCCTCTCTCTCTCTCTCTCTCTCTCTCTCTCTCTCGTTGTAGCTGGTGAATCTGCCGGGCATGAAACAGAAGAAGAAGGAGAAGGTGTCGGAGTTAATCCAGGAGAGAATCCTCCGGGCGTGGATCGTGAGGATAAAGGTCCCCGCGGCCCCGATCGGCGCCAATAGGGACTGGAACTCCGCCGTGGCAATCCTAACGAGCGGGGGCAACCTCATGGCCTACTCTCTTCCCGACCTGAGGAACTGCTTCAACTACAACGAACTGGTCGTCCCAACTGACCACAAGTAAGTAAAGTTAATGTGGCAGGCTAAATATAGAGAAAGTGGCTACGTGCCTTAGTATGACACGGTGCCTGCTTTGTTTGACTCCTGAATTAATCTATAGTAGGAAGTTGAAATTTCCTCCTCTCCCTTTCCTCCCTCCCTCTCCTCCCTCCCTACTCGTCCACAGAGCCATGCAGTCAGTGTCCCTGTCAGCCAATGGCGAGGTCCTCTTCCTCAAGTCGGATTCTGAACTGGAGAGATCTCTCATCTCCTCTTACGGCTTGTGAGTCCACCCATTGCGTCATCATTACATCATCATTATGACCCATTACATAATCGAGTGTGCCATAGGCTGTTTTTCCTTAAACTACACTCTACGAGTTATGTAAGCATGGTGCTCATTGCATGTACATAATACCACCACGCTGGCACATAGCATGGGATTGGCAATTCCAAATAATGATCACCATAATCTTGGTTAACTTTTCCTCCCTCTCTCCTTCCTTTGAACAGCTCATACCACACTACCATGCTGCCAAATATATTCCCGTTCGAGGGTTCCACCGGCCCTGCCCAGCAACCGACTCCGCCCACTGCCCCACCCGACCCGGTCTGCGAGGTAACGGTGGAGGTGACGATGGAGCAGGAGGCGGAGAACGAGGAGAAACGAAGCCGAAGATCCCAGACTCCCTCCCCCGAGGAGCCACGCCCCCCTCCGCCGGTGGCCGGCCCCGGCAGTAAGTATTGCTGAAGAGATTTCCTGTTTTTGAAAATAGTTAGTGTCCTGATTAGTCAGGGGTTTTCAAAGGAAATACATGAGATGTCTTTATTAGTGAGGTGGTCTGAGGCACTGTGCCAATCTCCACCAGCGGGCTATAATTGGAGAAGAGACACATGTTTGTTGCTATGGGCCAGTCCTAATCTCCGAGTGGGGGCATTTTGGCAGCTGCATCGCCACAACCTGTACTTGCTTAGACCACGTATCCCAGCAACCGAGCTCGGTACAGCCGGGACCCTTACATAGAGGTCTGGTCCCTGTAGTGCCACATAATATAGACCACAGTATCTCATTGTGTGCGGTGTGTATAATGGCGTGTCAAGTGTACTGTCTGAAGTGGATGGTCAATACAGATCTGAGGCGTCCTTTTACCTGGCAAATTAGCACACTACACACACAGTTGGCCCATTTTGCTGGCTTTTGTGGAGGTGTGTGCCCCATTGAGTGGAGCGTCACCGTTTGCGTCTGCATTATATTGACTGTCAGCCTCTGACTAGCTCAGTATCCAGCTCTGCAGTGAGCAATAGGAAGTGTGTTTTAAGCAGTGCTGTGTATACTTGCTAGCTATAGTCCTGTCTAGCCTTGTACATACGTAGGTGTGGTACGTATAGTGAGCTCTGTAATAGAAGTGTGTGTGGTGTGAGAGAGCTCCCTGCTATGGACTCCTTCTGCTGCTGTTGGCCAGGTTTGTATGATCACTATGATGTCCTGTAGAGTGGAAACGTAACCGGGGTCACCATGAGGCCACGATAGTACGCGGTTGACATCTGTGAGACATTATACCTACACATCATTTGACATTTCACAGAGCCACGCAGCTTATTGTGCATGTCCACTGAGACACTGAGAGTTTCATGAAAGGTTGTGCTGCAGTTTTAGCTGCATGCCAAGTGTCGTAGCTATATATGCAGTACACACACACACACTAGTGAACCATAGTCGTGGAAGAGTGGGAAGATGTTGTGTTCTGTGGTAGGCAAAAGCTGCTATAACTCACCAACCAAAGATTTACTTTGTGCCGCAATCAACACTAAGTAACCAATTTTGTGTGCACTATTTTATACCAAAGAAAGACCAAATGAAGCAGCTCCTATTATATACAAAATGAACAATACTCAGAGATGTGATTTTCCAATGTGTGGTGTCATGTTGCTTTGTGTATCTTAGCTGTGTTCTTTTATTTTTCATGTTTTGAGCCATCCCTATACCGTCTTCATTTTGAATAGAATTGACTCCATTCCATTCTTTCACAGCATCTCCGAAGAAGAAGAAGAGAGTTCAAAGTCCAAACGTCGTTCCAGGGAGTCGAAGGAGTCAAGTGTCCCACGTCCTCATTCTCCCCCCTCGGGTACGGCGATCAGCGAGGGGGCGGGAGGGGGCGGAGTCAACGGAATCCTCGCCAGCCCCGAGAGGAACGGAGGGACCGAGGTGTCCGAGGGTAAGTGGTTGCTATGGCAACAGTCACCGTAGTAGCACGATGTTGAAAATGGCTCTCACACACACATACTCCCCCCCCCCTCTCTCTCTCTCTAACAGGTAGAGACAAGGCCCTCATGGCGAGTGCCACTGCCTTCAAAGAGCTCCAGAAACAAAGGTATAATAATATACCACAATGCACCCTCTCGTCTGTCGGCGAACACTTCAACACACATCCCCTTCTATACATACATACATAGGTCATGTCATCTCTATGCATTATAACCTACAGGTACATAGAAACTAAGGCTCTATACAATAGTACATAGAAACTAAGGCCTACACTGAGCATCTTCTGCCAGGGAACCTTTTCTTTCCCCACTTCTTGCATGCAATTCACCCCTATACATGGGCACTGTCTTCACCCCTATACATGGGCACTGTCTTCACTCCCTCCCCTTGGTACTAGAATTAGAGGTTTGCTCCATTTCTCAGCAGACACGGCTCGACGTCAGAGGACTCCTCCAGCTCAGACGACAGCTCCAGCTCTAGTGACGACGAAGACGATATCCCGATGCCAGTGGTCCCGGACACCAGCGCCAATCCAGTTGCCTTCCAGAACCCGTACGCCGTGGAGCTCATGGGGGTAGTGTTGGGGTGGGACGGACGCCAGCGTCTTCTAGTCTAACGTAATCCGTGCACGGCAGGAATTTTTCCGTTATAGTTTGCGTAAAATTTCCGCTTACCTCCCACTATATGGCCTCCTTTGCCGTTGGAAATGTCTTTACTGTTCTTTTGGTTGGTGTGTGCAATGACTTCCATTGTATCAGATGACAAAATTTCAACAGTTCAAGCACTGTACTCTTAGCATAGTAAAGATGGCCGCGAGCTGCAGTAATCGTGGACACACACGCATCCACACTGTCTGTCACAGGGAAAGGAGTTGGACAACATCATCGCCACGTCACTGAAACAGCTGGAGAGCGCCAGAGATTTCTACGAGAAGATGCAGGCCCAGGTCAAGAAAAGCTGATCAAAACTCACCATCTTCTTCGTCCTAGATTCCATTTTCATATGCATGTTTTCGTGGTGATTTACACCTTGTCTCTTTCGTCGAATTCTTTACTTTTTACATTTTTTATGCCGAAAACTTAGTTTGTTGCTTATATATTATTATTATACATTATATTTAGCAATCACAATATGTAATGACGTGTATTATTGATATGCCCTCTAAATTAAAATATTATGTCACGAAATGTGTAGACAATCTTTGTATGATGTAATTATGATGTCATTGATTTTTTTGACCATGAGAGAAAGATGATAGATGGACACTCAATTACTGTGTGTGTGTGGGGGTGGATAGTATTCAGAGAGACCTTCGGCCACGGGATCGTCTTCTTGCTGTCAATTTCTCGTAGCGGGAGCTGAGAACAGTGGATCCTCTCACCTTCTTCCCTGCTAGTCGACTACTCCCGGCACTCCTCACAACCTGTAGTGACCGAGGTCTGTAATGTGCCCCATCTTTACTTCACCTTATATACCACAGCTAATAATTAATGGAACTAATACTGCTAATACTTGATAGAGTATATACATTCCTACTTTTACGTGGACCAATATATCGTACTTGAAGTGTAATTCTGTCTGGCAGAAATGTGCACACATGCTGGCCTAACATTCCCGTCGCTATGACCCAGTATACTGCCGTCCTAGTGATGAAAGAAAACCTTTTTCTTTTGCTCCAAAGGAGGTGTAGAAGTCACAGCAGTCAGCCCCTTTCTCTCTCCCTCTCCCTCCTCTTGACCCAATGTCTGAAGTCCACCAACATTCTCTTCTTCCTCCTCCCTCTCCTCATCCTCACCCACACTGCTCAGTTTCACTCTTTTCACGAGCGGTCCCTCACCCAGGGGGACCAAAAGTTTGGCCTCGGGGGGCAGGGAGTGGTGGATGGGGAGAGCCACGGAGTCAACAGTCTTCAAATGTACCACCTGAATGTTCCTCCATCCTCGAGGCACCCTGTTGACCACGCCCCTCAAACCCTTCACAATGTTCTCAACAATGTGGGCAGTTGGGTAGTCGATCCTGGCTATTGGCAGAGCTCTAGTATATAGGAGAGACGGTTCGGTACAGAATCAGAATTGTACTAAAGATAGAAATTAACCATAGGGCCAAGTGCAAGAATGCAATTAGTTTCCCGTTAATATTTCGTAGTCCGTGATATTATACTGCCACATAGAATCCACTTTGCCACGCATCAGAGAAAAATAATAATGCCAGCAAACTAGGCCCTAAAGACCACAGGCTCTTGACAGGCAGCTGTAGTGCAACACAATGGAGTAAAAAGGTGCATCCTAGACACCAAGAAGAGAGGGAAGAGATGAAGCGAGAGAGGGAAGAGATGAAGTGAGAGAGGGAAGAGATGAAGCGAAGAGATGAAGTGAGAGAGGGAAGAGATGAAGTGAGAGAGGGAAGAGATGAAGTGAGAGAGAAGAGATGAAGCGAGAGAGGGAAGAGATGAAGCGAGAGAGGGAAGAGACGAAGCGAGAGAGGGAACAGACGAAGCGAGAGGGAAGAGATGAAGCGAGAGAGGGAAGAGATGAAGCGAGAGAGGGAAGAGACGAAGCGAGAGAGGGAACAGACGAAGAGAGAGGGAAGAGATGAAGCGAGAGAGGGAAGAGATGAAGCGAAGGAGAATGTAGGGACTCACACGCAGGAGCCAAGGCCCAGGTGGAGGTAAGTAGAATCACGAGCAGCTGCAATTTCTCGCGTCAAATCCTGCTTCTGTACATCCACTGGAAACGGGAACCTTTTGAACAAAAGACACAAATAATACAGAATACAGTGAAACAGGGACACCTTGGGAGCACCAGAAGTGTCCCTTATTCAGAGGTATATACACTGAGGGTATAGGGCAAAACCAAGTGCCATTATAGAGACGTATGTATCCTCTATTTGAAGGGTCCTTTTCAGAGGTTAGACTCTCTAGAGTCAGTTATATAGAAGAAAAGTCACACCTCTTCTTTACGAAGAAACTCTTGCCAAGCTGACGAGGAAGAAGATGGTAAATCCGGCGGTCAGCCAGGTACACGTCGTAGTAGGCCGACAGCTGCTTCTTGGAGTCATAGGATTTGTAGTCCGTCTTCAACTTGTCCAGTGGTATGACCTACGTTGAAAGGGAAGAGAGGGAGAGAGAGGGAGAGAGAGGGAGGGAGGACAAAAGAGATCTTAGAGCTATGTAGAAGACTCACCTTTGTAATGTTTTTGACTCCCTTTCTTTCCAGCAATCCCTTGGCTGTCTTTTTGTCGGTGCGCGAGAAGAGACAGAGCTCGGTTTCCTCGGGAGGATAAAGGGAGTGGGGGATGGGACTGGAGAGGAGGAGGGAGACCCTTATTCGGAGGTTACACTATAGACTAACAAATTGCTAGTATACAAGTCAGAACTAAGTGTGTGTCCTTTATTTAGGCGGAGGTTTCATACATTCTGTAAGGTCTGCGGGTCTTGTTTGGAATCTTCTTGAGCCCAATAATGAGGGAGACGAGCGGGTTTTCCTCAATTAGCCTCTTCTTCCTCTCTAGCCGGGTCGAGTGGAACTTCTGCAGGGCCAGCACCGCCTGCCTCACCTGCAGCCGGCCGGACACAGTTAGTGGAGCAGGAGCCGCGCCAAATTGGCAGGAATGCAAGCGAAGCACACACAACATAACTGCGTACATGTAGACGCACGCATAAGCTAACACAGACACTGACTTGAGCCTCGTCCATCTTCCGGCGTTCACACAGAGAAGACGAAAGGCCTTGGCTTGTAGAGAAGTCACACGTGGGTCGACGCAAGAAATTTTAAAAAGGGCGTTTCGTTCAATTGGATATGCTAGGCTGCTTCGGCCCTAGAAGAAAAGGATACTGCGTCAACATGGGAGCGTCCAACACGAAGGAGGCTTTCCGGACCGCGGTGCTGGACCTCGTCAACAACCAGCAGGTGTGAGGAGAGGGCGGGGGGGCGCCGGGCTGCTCGGTGTGTGCGTCTAGAGAGCGTGGGAGGCTGGTTTTTGGGTGTGGTCTTATCATACATTATCTGTGGTAAAATACAGTCATCAAAAGGTAGCACCCTGCACTTCCCGTTCCCCCTTCCCCCTTCCCTTAATGTTAAGGTTGTGAATTGCATTTACGAAAGACACCATTATAATCCTCTCCTCCCTCCACCTCTTCCCCCTCCCTCGCCAATCTCCTCATCCTCTCCTCCCTCCACCTCTTCTCCCTCTCCTTGCCAATCTCTGCTGCCCAGTCTATCACTACGCAGGACGACTCTTTCTGGGAGCGCTACTGGGCGGACACCTCTCTCTCTGCCTACGACTACTTTGCTCTCATTTCCTCCATCGACATTCGCAATCTGAGAGATACTGCATCTGGCAACCTCACTGCACTCTGCTTCAAGGTGAGTCTTCTCTCTCCCTTCTCTCTCCCTCTTATCTCTTCTCTCTCTTCCTATTTCTCATTCCCATCCCCTCTTTTCTCTGTGTTATTGAGACCGCATATGTATGCACATTACAACAGGTTGTTGAGAGGATCAGTGCTGCCACGGCAACCGCTTGTAGCGGACCCAACGAACATGTTATAGGTATGCAATTTCTGAAACCCCTCCCACTCTCCCTTGTACTACTAGTATTGATGATTTTCTTTCTCTAGAGTCTCCCTCCCTCCCGTCTCTACCCCTCCCTCCCTCCCTCTCTCCTCTCTCCCTCTCCTCTAGTCCTGAACTGTGTTCGTCTCCTCACTCGCATTCTCCCATTCCTGTTCGAAGCCAGGACTGGCGACTTCTGTTCTGGTCTCCTGCCAATTTCATCAAGGTTCTCTTGCATGTCCTGATTGTTCTAATGTCCTGATCTTAGGTCGTCCTGAACTGGTTCAACGTTCTTGCATGTCCTGATTGTTCTAATGTCCTGATCTTAGATCGTCCTGGACTGGTTCAACGTCTCTTGCATGTCCTGATTGTACTAACGCGTCCTGATACTAAGGTTGTCCTGATCTCAAAACTGTCCTGAAAAGTAGTGATTTTCCAAATTTCCGTCTTTGAAACGTACTACTTTGGCACATATCCAACGTTTCCCTTAGTGACTATAACAACTGTATTTCCAAATGTTTTGTTTTGCGTCAGTAATGCAAACTTATGATAAAAAATCAATCTGAAAAGTGCTTTTCACATACTTAAAGTCAATAACAGAGATTCAGCCCCCGTCCCTTTGAAAACACGAAAGTATGATGTAATGTGTATAATGGTGTCTCGTTTCCATGGTGATGTCGCTGTCACAGACGGATGAGGGGGATCAGCCGCAGGCACTGGCACAGGTCCTTCTCAACTCCCTCGCTGTAAGCCACACCCACCAATCACCACTACCATAGGGGGTGTGGTTAACTCCACCTCCTGACACGCACACACACTTCCCAATTCATACGCATGCATAAGGTACATACCTTTTATACAGTGCATGGAACGATTCTCTGAGGACACCCCTGAAATGATGATGTAATTATTAGGGCACCTTCTCTTTCCCCAAGAACAGTTCTTATGTGCCTGACTTAGTAAGGACACCTCACTAATCGGTCACTTTCTTCTGTCCCATTGGTGTCCGGATTAGAATGGTTCCACTGAATCACGTGGCTCTATCTACATGTTTGTGTCGTGTGGTGCAGGATCTGCTGTTCTGCCCAGACCTCACGGTCCTCCCCAAGGCCAAACAGGGTCCAGAGAATCCAGACGACCTCTCCTCGCTGGACAGCTGCGAGTACATCTGGCAAGTTTAACCTCTAACCTCTCCCCTTCTCTCTCTCCTCCTTCTTCTCTCTCTCCTTCTTCTTCTTCTCTCTCTCTCCTCCTTCTTCTCTCTCCCCTCCTTCTTCTCTCTCTTCTTCTTCTTCTCTCTCTCTCCTTCTTCTTCTTCTCTCTCTCCTTCTCTTAGTGTAACAGGTAAATAGAAAATTCGTCATACTTTTCTATATAGTGATATGGTCAAGGGAAGGATTATAGTTTTCTCTGTACACTGGTTGTCATAGTGATGTGTCATGTGACCTGCAGGGAAGCTGGAATTGGTTGCCTGGCATCGCCGGGGACGACCAAACAACTAGACCTCAACAGAGCTGAGATCATAAAACTCCTCATCACTTGTTTCTCAGAGTCTCTCTACCTTGACCCTGTTGGTGAGGAAAGGGTTAATTTTCTGTAATCTAGTGAACAGTGGGTTAAATGTTACAGTGGTGAAAGAGTTATTTCTTTCTCCAGAATTGAACCAGCCAAACAGGTGGTTGGCCCACTTCACCTCACCTGAAAACAGGTCAGTCCAGATTATCAAACTGGTCGGTCCCAATAGTTATGTAGACTGACATGCATTCTCAAACTGGCCAGTCCTGATTCCTAAACTGATCCACAAACTGGTCAATCGTGATTTACAAACTGGTCAGACTGACCTATATTATAGTATAAATCTGTAGTGAAATTCAACTAGACCAAGACAAGATCGGTCAGTCCCGATCAGTGAACGGGTCGACCCATATTCAGTGTAGAAGGTGAAAGTGGTCAGAGACGAAATTTCCCAAACCCCAACCGCATTCCTGTTGGTGTCCACTGAATGTATTAACGATTTTCAAGATGCTTTCGTGTTGGTACACAAACATCCACTCCACTAGTGTCCATTAACTCGTCATCTGTGCTAATGTATAATACCATTCACAGAGCTTGGGGTTTGCCTTTGCCTTCACTGTGTTGTATTATATATACTGTTGTTGATTTTGTGCCCTCCCTGCTGTGCTCCATGAGTAGAGTGCACTCTGCCTAGACAGCAGAGTCTTGTGAGGTCAAAGTCCTATCCGCAGCTGCTCTTTCTAAACTCTCAGTGGGTAGAACACTCTGCCTAGACAGCAGAGCCTTGTGAGGTCAAAGTCCCACTCAGGGCAGCTGTTTCTAGAGTGTTCAGTTTAGGTGTTGTTGAACGTTGCTTGTCTTGTGTCTATGTTTCGTGTTGCAGACACGTGTTACCTCTTCTTACATCACTCCTGAATGTCGTCTGTACCTATGATCCTGTCGGTTATGGCGTCCCGTGAGTTATCCACCATCCACACTCTGATTTCTTCTCCCCTCTCTCTCTTCTCTTTCATACCTTTCCGCTTCTCTTTCCAAACGTAATATTTGGTCACGAGCGCACACTATTGGAGGCTTAACTACACTGCCTTTGTTCCTACATATGTGCATTGTACATACTTCTTCCAAATTGTTGGAAAAATTATGTACATTTCTGGAGTTTGGCAAAAAAGAGGCTTCACAAATGTCACTGAATTCTAGTTAACTAGGAGTAATAGCAAAAAAGCTTATTTTATCCGTAATTGCCCACTCCCTCTCCCTCTCCTCTCCCTCTCCTCTAGTTACTACTATGCTCTGGTCCAGGACCCCAGAGGAGACCTCGTCGAGGCTGCCGTACATCTCCTCATTATCCTCCTCGACTCCAACCCTCCGTCGCCAAGACAACAGGCCCCGCCCTCCTCACGGTCTCACGCCGTCTCCCAGCAGCAGAGGGGCGGGGCCATACAGACGCCGATCCTGAACGAGCCGGGGATGGCAAACCTGTTTTGCGGGTTTGTATCTCGTCTTCACCAGAACGACGTAAGTTTAAGATCCCCTCCAGTTCAATGTACTGACATATGTAGTAGCATGAAAGTGAGGAAACTTCCAGAAATCGGTAGGAAATGGAAATGTTGCGGATTGCCAATGGAATTGGTTGTCTGCAAATTTGTGTAGGTTTTGCTGTGTAACTATATAATTATACGTACCTGTACATTATGACGTAATACTGTGTGTAAATGTGTATATAGGATCTGGAGCTGTTGGCTAAGGGGTTTATGGGCCTTCTCTGCAACCCACTGAAGCAGGTGAGCAAAACGTACAGAGAACCGTGCCATGCACGACATGTACACATTCAGTAATTACGCGCTGTCCCTTACTAGTACATACATATTTCCCTCACTAGTACATACATACTTCCCTCACCCACCAACCAATAGCACCACACACACACATACATCCATTCCACTGATGCACCCTCACATCATGCTACTACTACAGGTGAACAATGCTCACTTTCTTCGCTCCCCTTATCTTGTGCCCTCCCCCCCCTTCCTCCTCTCTCCAGACCTACCTTCCTCGCTCGGTAAAGAAGATCTTCTTCACCCAAGAACTCTACATTCTGGTCTGGAAGATGTTTGAACTCAACAAGAAGTTCCTGGTTCACGTTCTTCGCAGTCCTCACCTCTTTGACCTCATCGTCCCCCTCCTTCACCAGCTCCTCGAGACACGCACCAATCCCGGTGAGTCACAATGACATCACCATTACGTCATCATTTTATTAAGTGGAACCTCCCTAATCAAGACACCGATGGACAGAAGACAGTAGTGAACATATTTCAGTGGTTTAGTTGCATGCAGAATTTGGTAGAAGAAAAGGTGTCCTTATTAGTGAGGTGTCCTCATTTCAGGGGTGTCCTTAGAGAGGGTTCCACTGTATTGAGGTATATTAGCAGTTTTATCTGAGAACTGCAAACGTTTACTCGCTTCAAGCATTTTGATACACCTGTGTGCCTTTTGTCTCCTCCCGTCTTTCTCTCTCTGCCCAGCCCTGGTCGGGATGCTTCATCTTGGTATCTTCATTCTTCTCCTGCTGAGTGGGGAGAGAAACTTTGGCGTGCGGCTCAACAAGGCCTTCGTCCAGAAACTACAGCTCCCTGACATTCCACGGTTTACCGGTTCCCATGCCGACCTGCTCTTCCTGGTGAGACTGGTGTCCTGATCAGTGGGGTGTCCTGATTAGTGAGGTGTCCTGATCAGCGGAGTGTCCTGATTAGTGGGGTGTCCTGATCAGCGGGGTGTCCTGATTAGTGGAGTGTCCTGATCAATGGAGTGTCCTGATTAGTGACGTGTCCTGATCAGTGAGGTGTCCTGATCAGTGGAGTGTCCTGATTAGTGGAGTGTCCTGATCAGTGGAGTGTCCTGATTAGTGAGGGGTCCTGATTATGGTGAGGTTTCTTTATTTAAAAATGCCTCCTGATGAATTATACCAGTTTTCTGACTGTTTGTTGTTGTTGTTGTTGTTGTGTTGTCCAGGTATTTCACAAGATCATAACGAGCGGGCTCCCTCGTCTACAGCCACTCTACGACTGCCTTCTCACCATCATGGTCAACAGTGAGTACTCCCCCCCCCCCTCTAAACCAGTTTCAAACCTGTTTTTCGTATCTGGCAGTATCGCCGTATCTCAAGACGCTCTCCATGGTAACCTGTGCAAGACTAATGCACCTTATGGAGGTAAAGTAAAGACGTATAGACTGTGTTGTTGACTAGAGCTGTTTGGCCCTGTACTGTACTTCTCACCTGTATGACTTGTGGTTTGAACATTAACCGTTAGAGGACACAGAGTGCATGGCTGAAATGCATCCAGTAGCTACTTTTAAACTTCTCTCCCTCCCGTCATCCATCCTCTCCCTCTTCTCCTCTCCATCTTCCCCTCTTTCCTCCCCCTCCCTTCTCTCCCTCCCTTCTCCCCGATAGTCATTCTCGACCCCGTGGTTCCTATTTGCCAAACCCAACAACCACTACCTCGTCTTCTATCTCCTCGAAATATTCAACAACATCATCCAATACCAGTTTGACGGTAGGCAAGACCGGTATTAAACCAGAAAAACACGTTCGAATCGTTCACACATTTCTCACCTTTCACACGTTGTACGATAGAAAGACCCGTGCAGCAGTCAACAAAACCAGTATACAAAAACCAGAAAAACACGTTTACTATATAGCTCATACATTTCACGCCTTTCACACACTAGATACAAATAGCGGTAATTTAAATTGAGAAAAACAGGATCGAATCGTTCGCACATTTCACACATCCTACGTACGATAGGAAAAAAACCCTAATGTAGGTATAATATACATTCAATGGGCATTTTTCACTCTCCACCGCATTGAGTACATTTTACTGTGGGAGCGTGATGTGCAAGTTGTTAGTTTTTATACAAAGGAACAATGAGTGTTGTTAGAAAGGGAGCGAGAGGGGAAGATCGTGTGTGTGGGATCTTGCAGCTGTTTTAGGCCCTCCCCCCCTGCTGCGCTGCCCCCCTCAACCCCACCCCGCACCCTGTATCCACCACACACAATGACAACAATGATGCAATAGTGATGTCGTTGTCAAAATTGACGGTAATTCGGTTTGCGTTTTGTTTTCATTATCACCGGCATCGAAGTCCCTTATCAGCCACATATTTACCATTCCCTCCCTCCCCCCCCCACCTCACTTTGTAATCATCCCTTATAGCCCATTACTGAGGCATGTTAGAATGGCCGGGAGGGTGCGAGAGAAAGAGCCGGCTCTTGTCGGGAGTAAAACTCAACCATCGTGACTGGAAGTCCTGTGCACTACGCACTGAGCCACAACTCCAAGACTAAAGCTGGTCTTTCCCCATTTCCCTCTTAAATACTATTTCTTAGTCATCCATCTACCAAGAACACAATTTATTCCCTGGCGTACCACCCAGTAAAAATCTATTGGTGTATTTGACCAGTAAAATTACAGGTTTAATGTGTGATTTTGACCGGTTTTTCAGGTAACACGAACCTGATATACTCGCTGATCCGGTCCAAGGTGGTGTTTTACCAGCTGGCAAACCTTCCCGAAGATTCGTACCTTCTTCTCACTCCCCACGCTCGGAACACCAGCCACCCCGGTATCACCAGTGCCTCTGACATAAATAACGGTAAGAGAGAGAAAGAGAGGGAGGGGAGGGGGGAAAATGGAGGGTAGTGTTTCACACACTGTTAGAAAGGTCCACTGTTATCGCTAAAACTCTATTTTGTACGTCCAAGTTTGCAGCAAGTTTTCTCTAGCGACGTTTTTGTTTGGGGAAAAGTTTTATCCCGATTTCTGAAAAAGGAGGGCGAGGGACGCTTGTGTAATGGTGCATAACACGACACCCCTTCTTCTGTGTCATCATCTCTCTCACACACACACAGGTGAATCAGAGAAGCCGCCAGACCAAGGCTCCTCTTCCTCCTCTTCATCATCCACCCTGTCAACGGCCCCCCAGACTAACAAATCTTCCCCCTCTCCGGGGGGCCACGTGGCAGAAATTGAACCCCCGGGGAAAATACAGACGGTGGAGGTCGAAGTTGAGGTCTCGTCAGCCGCTGCGGCGGGGGGAGAAGGGGGCGGGGAAGAGGGGGAGGGGCTTCACGGAGCAGAAGGTGCCGGGAAAATGGAGAAGATGGAGGAAGAGAGAAAAGGAACTAGTCAGGCTGTGGTGAGTGGTGTATTTGCTTGATTAGTGAAGTGTCCAACTGGGAAGGTTTGCTACAATGAAGTGTGCTAATAAATGGACTCGACTGGCAAGTGCCCTGATTAGTGTGGTGTCCTGATTGAACAAGTGTCCTGATTGGTGAGGTGTCATGAATAAAGAATTGTCCTGATTGAGTGAAGTGTCCTGTAGTGAGACTCCACCTAAACTCCTTTCTTCCCCACACAGCCACCTCCAGCCAGCAGCACCTCCTCTTCATCCACTGTCCCCCCAGCTCTCACGAGAGACACACTCCCTCAACACCAGACACTCAAGAAAGCCTCCAAGAAGAGGCTCAGCGGTGGCCCCAAGCCCCCAGTCTCCTTCCTCCCTCCTCCCTCTGCCTCCCCTCTCGAGCAGCAGAAACTCCTCTCTCTCTCGAGGGACGTGGGCGAGAGAAACAGGCAGCTGGTAGAGCCTCTCACACCGGATTTCAAACCAACGCCTGAATGGGTGGGCTATACACCATCTCACCACCACTTAGTTTGACACACTTTTTTCTCTCTCCCTTTCTCCCTTTCCCCCGCTTTTTTTTTTATACCTGTACCTACTTGTGTCTGCTGTCTTTCTGTTTTCCATGTGTATTATTCCTCCACCCATCTTTGTCAGCGGCAGAAAAAACGCCCCCCTCTCTCTCTCCGTCTTCTCTGCCTCGCTAGTATACACACCCATGTCTCTCTTTCTCTCATTCCGGGCAGGTTCGTAGCTGGAAGCAGAAGCTCCCTCTCCACACGGTGCTGAGGGTTCTGCAGGTCTTGGTACCTCAGGTGGAGAAACTCTGCACTGAACAGTGAGTGTTCATCCTGACACCGACACGCCGCGTAGTGTTCTGCTCACATCCGTGTAGCTCTATTGCAGAAAAAACAATCTCTGCCACTTTGGGTGTATGGGTATAGTGGTCCGTGACGCAATTTGATTGAAGTACAAGTAGTGGACTAAGAGTGAAAAAAAGACCCAAAGCAGGGAGAAAAAGACCTCTAACATCTTTCTCTCTAACATGATAGTTATGCAGCATTGTGCAATTTTACCGTTGCCTTTCTCAGTGCTATTATTGCTGAACCTATCACAATGCCTTGTTTGTGGTCCGTGAAACTATACCCATACATTGGAATTGTGTGGAATAACCTTTCTAGCCACCACAAAAGTTGCCCCTTTTCAATGTTGTGTATTATCGGAAACTGGTTATATACCTTGTTTCCTAGCAACGTCAAGAGCGAGACGGAGATCCTGTCTTACCTGAAAAACGGGACACTTGTTGGCCTTCTTCCAGTGCCCCATCCCATCCTTATTAGGAAGTACCAGGTACTTTAATTAGTAGGTGTGGTTTCGATATCAAGTGGGCGTGGTCACACACTAGTAGGCGAAATTTCCCTTGTGCGTACTTTTACTAGTCATTGTTTATACAGGAACAACACCCTCTCGCATTTTCCCATGATGTAATGCCGTATTTACTCCATAGTATTTGTACACGGAGTATGACGTAATGTAAATCTGTCCCCCAGACCAGTGAGAGTACAGAAATGTGGCTCCACAGCTACATTTGGGGAGTTGTCTACGTGAGGTGAGGCTTCTCTGCCACAAAGACACACTTTCTCTGTCCTGCTTGTTCCGATATGAAAGTAATATTAACTCAAAATTACCTCCGTGAGAGCCACTACATTGTCAAATTTTTAATTATACCACACGTTTGCGGAAGTTTTCTTTAATTAATGATTCCCACCAAATTGAACCGCTGTAGTTTTTATGTAAGAAGAGTCAGATACCAAAAAACGGGTTTTTCTTGTTCTCACTGCAGGAACTACGACCCGCCCATCTGGTATGACACGACAATCAGGTTATTCCACGTCCACAAACAGGACGGGCTGGAGGGAGACGCGCCGGCCGAACGCTGACTCAAATTATAACACTAACCCCTGTCCATTTTCAATTTCACCACCAAAATGAGTCTTACTCATGATCATGATTGTACATTAATTAATTAAACCCTTTCATCACTGTCTAGTTTATACTAACGCACCATCAACAAGTCCAAGACTTGGCGAATTATGAAAAATGACCACAAAATGTTTTTTATTGGAGAAATGCAAAAATGGATAATTACAAAAGTAAAAAAAATTTTTAACTCATGCTCGATTGGACCTTCTCTCTTAATTATAGGTAAACCTGTATGATGCATTTTTGTGGCACTGAGATGTGGGCACCTAAAATTTTGTGTGGGCGGTCACATAAACTTATAAAAATTATGATGAAACAACGTGGCTGTTATACATGCTTGTAATGTTGCAACATGTATGATGACTGATGAAAAAATTTAGCAAAATATGACGTATTACGGATGATGAATGAGCAGCTATATTATGCGTTTTAAAGGAGTTCAGTGCCAAGGCCTTTTATTTCTTGATCCGTGCTGAGTGAAGAGTTGGTTGCATAAAAACAGAGTTTGTATATTACAAATTTGCAGTAAATGGGAGAAGGAAGCATTACTGAGAGTTTGCTATAAGTTGAACCGTCGAGTTTTTACTGGAGACCATTTACGATGCCGGGTTGGTGGGTGTGACTGTGGGTGTGGTTTTGGACCTCGCCCGAATCACTCGTCATCCCGGAGATATGGTTGGATGTGCCCGCCCCGTTTTCATCAGATTTCAAGGTCACCAGACCCTCTGTGGTTACCATGGCAGCAGTTGCAACGGGACTTCCCCTTTGCATATGGACACCCTGGCTTGACAGGGCCAGGACGGCGGTGGTCGGAGGAGCAAAGGGGTTAACGGTGAGCACCGAAGTTGTGGGGTAAGAGGCTGCGACAGCTGGTGGAGATATAACGCTCATCAAACTTCCTCCAATTGAACCTTCTCCCTTCAGCACCACCTCCAGTTCTTGCCCGTCAGCCATCCTCTGAACGTCTCTGTCCTTGCGGACCAGGACGTTGGGCAGCTTGCGGATCTTGGCCACGTCGGAGGGAGACAGCTCCAGCTCCTCACAGCAGGCGGAGACCAGGGCGGGGTAGGTGGGCGGAGCAACCTCCACCTCCACGAAATCAGACTCTCCGCTTCCACTGACCCTCACCTTCAGCAACAGTGGGGAGGGGTGGGGGAGTGACGGAAGTTGGAGAAGACATGTGGTCTGAGAGGGAGGGAGGAGAGAGAAAGGGAGAAAAGAGGGAGAGTAGAGGGGGAGAAGCAAGGGAAGGACGAAAGGAAGAAGGAGAGGAAGAGGAGAGGAGGAAAGAGGGAGGAAGAGATAGCAGAGAGGTTAACCCCACAACAGAGAAGCTGAAAATTAGATACACAATACTAAGAAGTAGTCTTAGACTGCATCCTTTCTGTAGTGACACACAACCCATGGTTTCATGTCTTTGCCACCGCCCAAACCCCCCCTCGGTTGACCCCATCCCACTAAAACCAACTTTAGGACGCGGAAACCATAGTGTGTGAAAGTATATAGAAGCTTCGGCTCCACCAAATGGTGGCGGTGGAGAGATTACGAGAGCTTTGGTTGGGACAGCAGGAAACACTATCTTAGATTTGGGGGGTTGATTGAGCTGTAGGAAACTGTAATTGAAGGAAAGGATAAGACACAATGAGAGTTGGTTTTGAGCAAACATCCTTCACATCAAAGGCAGCAGGATGTCAGAAAATTTCCCTCCTTTTGTCACGCCAACCACCATTCAGGCTTCACCTGGATATATCTACTGCATCACCAACGGTGCTGCTAAAGATTACATCATCAGAAGCGAAGTGATGGAGTCTGTCTAGACACTTCACCTGTTGCTAAGGATTACATAATTGGTAAGATACATGTGCTTGTTGCTAAGGATTACATCATCAGAAGCGAAGTGATGGAGTCTGTCTAGACACTTCACCAAGTTTGTTGCTAAGGACTACATCATTGGTAAGATGCATGGGCTTGTTGCTAAGGATTACATCACCATAAAGTCTACACACATTACCAAGGTCCATTGGAGATTTGAAGGGTATTGTGAAGTCACACAGTTGAGTAGACAAAGGGGCAAACATGCCATACAAACACCACTGCACCCACAGTAACCTCCTACCAGGATCCTCTACAACAGTCAGGTATACATTGCCTCATGGGAAGCACCTAACAGTTGGCATAAGCACCTACAGTTGGGCATGCGTGTGTATTCTCCCTTACTCCCGTCTCCTTTGTTGAATCCCAACTCTGTGTTTGCACAATTGTTTATGCGTAATAATATACCCATGAAGTTGTATGCATTCCAATGAAACACACAAACTATGCCACAAAACTACTGTGGCTTGGCGCTAGAACAACTCTACAGAGTAAAACATTCAATGCTATGTCGGATGAGTTGAGCAGCCCACAGACAACAGCCAGTACTGAAAATGCCAACTGCCTATCAACTTTCATCAATAGCCAGAGAGAGATATCAAAAGCCGATCTTATCAGAGATTTCCATTGAAAAGTAACGAAATTGTAGTAAATTCTCCCTTCTGCCAAGTTGAGGTCTAAAAGAAGGCAAGATGGAGAGACAGCGTTGCCAAAAACAAGCCCACCTCACTCTTTGTCTCTCCCCCCACGTCAACAAAGCAGCTGCCTTTCAGGACATAGTTTCAGGACAGCACATAAAATACCAGGACACGGTTTCGGGACAGGGAAAAGGCGGAAAAATCTTACACCAAGTTTTTACAGGCAGCTGCTTCAGTCAGCCTTTTCCCGCTATTTAATCACCCGATTAACACTCATCAGTTAGGGACAAGAGGAGAGACACTAGTTTCTTGTAAAGCCAGAATCCAGCTGCAAAAATGTTCTCGGTAAAAGATCTAAAAAGGGGGCTCTACTAAAGTGCCACCGCGAATGGTGACATTCGACGACGACGCTGGAGCTAGTAAAACTGGTTTAGCGAGGCGGGAATATGTGTCACTCGGGCGACTTAGTCTACACCACGTTTGTTCAACTCGTGCCCCTCCCCCTCCTGGTAGCGTGTGGTCGATAGTGGGAATGGAGGATTCCTGGAATCAGTGAGTGATTCAGCCCCCTAGTAGCACCCTGAGACGGCAACACCCACTCTGCCTCCCCTAACACGCCCACCACTAGATCTTACTACACACACAAACAGGTCAGGGTCTGATGTTGTTTTTGATACACTCAGGATCAATCGAAACCATTGGCCTCTGCTGGACTGTTTGTCTAGGCCACTTCTTTGCATTTCGCGCGGCACCTGAATAAATAAATCAATGACTTTCATTCACTGGAACAATGCTAGACTATTGCACAGCCAAGTTTCTGTTGCTTCTGAGCTGCCCGTCACTTTAAAAAGTTCCACGATTCAGTTGCAAGTAAGATTTTTATTTTGCGGAAACTAGATGCAGATTGCTACACAGAATGTCCCTGTCCACAAAATTTGCATTAGTTGGCCCTGGAGTTAGCAGCATAAAGAAGCAGCAAAGTTTCCCCTCAAAAGTTGCCCCATACTGTCTTCCATCTGCTTCCCAGCCCTTACAATAGAGGGTTGCCACTCTACGTTTATGTCTTCTTCTGCTTCACTTCTTCCTCCGCTCCTTTCAGGCGAGGTGATGCAGCTGTTTTGCGACCGTGCAGCGTGGGGCTTTCCTCAACGAAGCAGCCATAGTGTCTCTCTTTGACCTGGGACAAGGGCCCTGCCAGTGGAACCCTTCCAATCCAGACACCAGTGGGACGGAAGGAAGTGTCGCCCATATTAGTGAGGTGTCCTTATTTCAGGGGTTAACATTATTGTTTGGAGCAAAGAATCTGCTCATATTTAAGTTCAAAGGAGCCGGTTCACATTACATCACTAGTTCAGTATCTGGGAAAGAGTGCAATAAGGAGCATACAGCACTGGCCCCAGCAGGTGTGGTAAGGAGTATACACCTCTCTCAACTAGTGTGTCATACACCACCATCAACTGGTGTATTAGTGGTGCAATAAGGAGCATACACCACCGTCATCAACTGGTGTATTAGTGGTGCAATAAGGAGCATCAGCATGGCCCCAGTCAACTGGTGTATTAGTGAGTGGTGCAATAAGGAGCATACACCACCCGTCAACTGGTGTATTAGTGGTGGCAATAAGGAGCATACACCACCACGTCACTGGTGTATTAGTGGTGCAATAAGGAGCATACACCACCATCAACTGGTGTATTAGTGGTGCAATAAGGAGCATACACCACCGTCAACTGGTGTATTAGGGTGCAATAAGGAGCATACACCACCGTCAACTGGTGTATTAGGGTGCAATAAGGAGCATACACCACCGTCAACTGGTGTATTAGGTGCAATAAGGAGCATACACCACCTCGACTGTTGTACTAGGGGTTTGATGTGAAAACAGGCTGGAAATGGCATCATACCCAGGGTTTCCCCCCTCCGACACAAACAAGAAGGCCTACTATCCCAGGATGGAATTGTGGGAAAGTGGCAAGAACATCACACGAGACTTCTGTTGAAAAACTACCCCACAGGCCCCACTAAGTCTAGCTAGTGGCTCGCAAAGGGAAAGACTTACAAGGAATCCTTCAAAGCTGACTAGCTAGTGGTCCACCATAGGGGAAATTTTCCACAGTCTTACAACGAAATCGCTGCCATGATTATTACGTCTGTGCATACCAAGTGCCCCTTACAACGAAAAGATAACAATCCAAAAGGGTGTTAACACAACAAGACCTTATGCAGCCTGTAGTTTGGTATTCCTCTAACAGTAGACATCGCTAAGGACACCCCTGAAATGAGGACACCTCTCTAATAAGGACGACTTTTCTTTCCCCAGATCCTAACCAAGAACGTCTCACCGACAATTCTGTCCTATTAGTGACAGGATTGGAGGGGTTCCATTGTAGTAACACTAGTTGTATCAGAGTGGCAGACAAA
>CASHTH010003331.1:0-39798 GCA_030341885.1 Geodia barretti
TGAATTGGCATTTGCAAATCCAAAGATATTTAAATATTAATACCTGTTCTGCAGGAAGGTTCCTCTCCAGACCAGCCACTTTCCAGACATATCCTCATCTCAGGTCCAACCAGAGTTCCCTCATGGCAACTGTACTTTGCTACAATTGGCTGGACTCCAGTCACATTCACTGCTCCATTCTCTGGAGCCGAGGGCACAGGACAATTGCGAGTCATGTTGTTGAAACTGCAAGCTGAGGTGGTGTCAATGTTTAGGAACACAGATCTGCTTTGGTTTAAAAGCACACACCTGGTGTCCTGTGAATGTTGAGCTCCCATAGATCAGCTCTGTAGCTGCCACTGAATGAAGTGACAGGACCAAATCTTTGTTGGAGATAGAGCAGAAGCTCTGCAGTTCCTCCACCTCCATTATCAGTCCCATATCCATAGTGGTTGTCAGGGTCCCTCAGTGTCTCAGTTTGTCTAATAGCATTACTGGGGCTTGAAGTGACAGTACTGGCATAGTATCCACTCTAAATGAAGAGTAACCAAACACATAGGCTCAGTAGATTACTCTAATAACGTCTTGACCTTTTAATTACCAGAATGACTCTGTCGATGATGACTCCTCTAGTGACACTCAGTCTCCACCTTACTGGCTCATAGGATGTCAGAACTAGTATGAGAGGACGAGGACTCTCTCCAGAGACACTGACTATTACGTCTGTGTCTCCTGCTACTCTTTCTGTGAAGAACCCATGTCTTCCATTACTACTCTCGTAGTTCCCAATGACATGCACTTCATAGTTACAGTTGTCAGATGCCACACAGCTGTAAGTTGTCTCAGAGCCTCCATCGGTAGTTGGAGTTCCAACGACAGATGCAGAGTCTTGTTTTATCAAACAACTGCTAGTATCAGCTATATATATTATTGAAAACAGATTTATACTGTGAGTAAATAATCCATGATAGCACTTATTTATTATACGTGCTCATAAACCTTTGGATTAGCCCTCTTAGTTTTCTTAAGCCCAACATAAATGGCGCAACTTCATCTCATGCAACATGTTGCATGAGATAAAGTTGTGCAGTATATGTTGCGATTTTTGTTACATGAGGCAAGTTGCGTCGAATAGACAACCATTCTATTCCCAAGAAACAATTAACTTTTTCCCAACATACATGGTGCAACTTCAATGAGACTTCCATGAGACAAAAGTTGTGCCGTGTATGTTGTTGGGCTTTACAAAAACATTTTCAGCAGTCATAGAAGGCATTTCCAGGACCTTGGCACTGGCCATCAACACAGTAGTTGCGTGGACTGGCACACTCTCTTATCGTGGAAGTCAAACAGTCAAAGATAGTAATTCTCTTTTAAAAATTACTATTGGTTCGCTAACACTCGTAGCATTCCAGTACAGCATTATACTGTCATTCAGCATAACACCACACTGAACACCATTGCATGCACACTACTGCTTCCCCCACAAGGTTGTTTCCCAACATGAAAGACTGTGTACTTATAGAGCATCAGCTGATAATTCCTGTAAAACTTGATGTCTGATCAATTTTTAATGGTTGTTAATGTTAATGTACAGGCAGCATTTGAGGCCATGTCTAGTAGCTACCTAAAACATTTTCCTGTAACTGAAAGGGGGTGACTAGACATGATCACATACCTTACACACGGTCAGGTAGCTATGTGATGAGTCATAGGAACTGCTGTGTGAACTTTTTAAACCTTACACATGAAAGCCATAGAATGCACTTTTGCACCAGACACTTCCTGTTGGGAGCAACCACTACAGGGATGCTGTTTACAACCTCATTCCTCATTTGTCCACCCTGACCCCCAATTATACCCAAACGAACCTACAGACTGTAACCTGCATTACTATACATACATGTTTTCCTCAGACAACCAACAATTGAACACTAACTCTATGTTTTTTTCCAAGTGTCATAATTTGTAAGTGTAACAAAGCTAAATGTGTCTATGTTGTACAAGGGTATGAGTAGGTAATGATGTAAGTGTAGCCCCTTACCGATTGTCACAAAGCAAAAAGACTGAAACCAGAGCACAAACCAAATTATAGCACACTGCAAGAACAGAAACGGGCTAACTAAGCTTAGCTTAACAATCCAAAATCACTTTACTTTTCGTTCCATGGTTTTTCGGGCGTCGAACAGTTACTTACTCTCGACGACAATTTTCTTTTACAGGAGAAGATTTTCCTTTCTTCGGTCGAATAATGTTTTCTGGCGGCTACTTTGTAGCTATTGCGGCGGCGTTTCTGCTTTTCACCTTTTTAGAGCGCCGATTGGCCTTTTGAAAGCGATAGATCACAACGCCTCGGGGCGCTTTTTAAAGTGGCTATTTGTCTGGCACCGGATGCCCGTAGCTATTGGTCGTCAATCCCGTACTCGCCGCGTGTACGGCCACCGGCACGCGCGACTAACCTCCGACCCTTGCAGTAGGTATATCACTAAGTACGGTAGTACTTAGTATGGATTACACAGGTTGTCCTGCATTATGCCCCACATTTGAGATTTTTTAGGTTTCACTTTCAGTTTCAATCAGATCCAACTTTTGACACATCAGACTGATCCGTATCATCACAAAGAGCATGTATCCAAGTAAAAAAGTCAGTTTTCAAAATTCTTCTCGTTGTTGTTGTTCAGTTTAGACAATCAAAAACCACTTGAGATATGGAGATGAAACTTTGCACAAAGATTGTAATCTGTGACCCGGCGTGCTAGAGCTTTTTAAAACAACAACAAAAAACAAAAATAGCCTCAGGCCATACATTATGATATAGACTAATAAAGTGTGCTAACTAGGTAGAGCAAATACCCAGAATGAACTTTGTACACACATGCAACCCATCATTAGTATCAAAATGTAAACATTGCAGGTTGGTAAACAACAACAAACAGCCTCAGGCAATAACAACTTGTAAAATGTGTTTGTGCCTACAAGTCAACTTGATTATTGTTGGTCCTCTAAAAATGAAACTTGGTAGCTACACTGATTTACCATGATAAGAGTTCATCGAAACAGAAATTACAAGCAGCATTTGAGGCCATGTCTTAATATATACCTAGAACATTCTCCTGTAACTGAAAGGGGGTTAATGTGCCCTCGGGATTTATCAACACATTCATTCGGGTATTTGCGATAACACTCTAGTAGACGTGGTATAACTACTACATACACAATTGCATGTAGTGCATACTGAAGGTTAGGTGGTATGATATGGTGTAATATCTTCTGATCGATTGCAAGACCATGGGAGTCGGTTAGAGCCACTGTGTGCTTGTACCACTTTGACTTCAGACAGATTAGTTCCTCTTTCTCAAATTTGTCCTTGGAAGCAGTTAGCTACCACTATTCCTCTTTTACTCTTTTCTCATGACAGATTCTGCTACCACATTTAGATAAACTGAATTGATCACTGTACCTCAGCATAATGGCAGGTGCACTTCCACTGTGCTATGGAAGAGCAACAGATGGTATAGGCAGCGGAAGTAAGCTCAAAGCGGGTGAAATAATAAGTGCATATGCGATAGCAGACTCTCTTCCTATTACAGTGTCTGCTAAGACTAGTCCTTGGTAGCGGGATTGTCTTTTGATCTGGCAGACGTTCACAATTGAAATGGAGAGTCCACAGAAAAACAAGATCGATCCTTTATCAGTCTGCCAAATCAGAGCTATTTATGCTTTTACACTAGAATCACATATCAAGAGGCTGTGCTCAGTTTACCATGAGCGAGGAAGTAAGAACTCTATAGTATGAGTTATGATCCAGCAGATGTGTTCCAACACAATGGATTTTCCAGAAAGAGATGCAGGCTGCATGCTGGCGGCTCCTTACTTACAAGTATATACAATATAAAGCAATTTATTATGAACAACCACCAAGTTGTGGGTACTGTTGTGCTGCCGTGAAGGATTTTGTATCGTTATGCAGCTATCATGTGGGCTAAGAATCCAAGAAATCTTGCTCTTGTATTCTCCACAATGAAATTTTGATCGATCAAAATCCGATGAACCTAGTGTAATTGGCGAGTTGGAGCAAGCTAACCTTGTGGTCTGAACGGCGCGATATTCCTGTTTGTAGTGAAAACCAAATTTCAATTACACTATATACCCAAAATGGATGTAAAACTGAACTCATACGTTTCGATGGCTATGCAGCCACCATCATCAATGAAAAATACACACAGGGCTATTGGGAGGTGATATAAGAATGAGAAAGGAGAAGGAGAGTAGCAACATTACATAATGAACTGGAATGCAGATGACAAACGAAGGAGGAGGTTGGGATCAGTATAGCTTCAGTACATTATCTTACATGACAGGTAGAGTGCCAGAGGCTCTGTTCAATGTGTTTCTGGTGAACCTAATAGCAATTGCCTCAATAACAAGCCTTGAGGGGAAATCTGGGCACCTGTTAACAACAGACACATTCTCCCAGTCCACAGAATGGCCAGCAGACCATGCATGTGCAGCGAGGACAGAGGAGTTGAAGTCTGCTGACTTCACTCCTCTCTTATGTTCACAAAGGCGCTGGTTCAGTCTGCAACCTAATAATATACACGGGATCGTATAAACAACGCTTGATCTCGGATATCTGGGATTAGGTCTTTCGGTCTCAATAGAAGTTGTCTTAAAGTTTGGTGTGGTAGGAAACACACTCTCACTTGTAAAGGGGGGGGAAATACGCCCATTCAGACACACCCTGAACATAAGGGATAACAGCATGTGGCGACTCCAGCACACTAATAGCAGCAGTGCTGAAACGGACAGACACGGAGTGTCGCGTGGAACCTAAAAATAAAATTCGCAATGAGCTGGTTGCAGCTACGTAGCGACACACAATAGTAGCTGCTTACCACAAGACGGATAGCTAGGCCCAAATATGGGAGCAAAGCGGCGGGAAACCCTTGCGAGTGAAAAAAAACAACGGCAACACGGCGGAGACCACGCGGTTTTATAAGAGCGCTCTAACGCGCCGCGGCAGCGCCCAAGTGTGGGTGGGGTCTCGCCAATGCCGTCGTTTTCTGTCTGTTGTAGTGCCCGCCAGGAATCGATAGCTAGGCGGCAAGATAACAAAATTAATGTCGCATTACGACGATGCACACCTCCAGCATCCCGGGCACGTTTAGTGAGAAATTCAGCGCATCAACTGGTTTTCCAGTAAGGAGAAACCGGGTCTAAAGAAGACGAATAAGATGAGGAACACTAGTAGGCGAATGCATGGCATTTTTGGCGAGCGGGAGCGAGAACACAATGACAGTATCTGCACGAGCCATCATAGCAGCGTGTAGAAGCGCGTCCTGACGCATGCGCAGGTAGCACATGTGAAAAATTTTGGAAATGATTTCGGATAAAAAATTTTAAAAATGCTCAAAACGCTCTTTGGTGCCTGACTTTACCTCTTTCCAATCTTCGTGCTTTAAAGGTGCAAGTTGTAGGATGACTCGTGCATATACAGTCATTGTGAAACAAAAGAACAGAAAAGAAGAGGAGAACCTCATCACCATCCATGTGATCAACCTCCACATGTCACCCACTGTCACTAACATTGGTGTCTGTGTGACTATTATATAGTTAGCTATGTAGCTCTCTTCTGCTTGTGTTGTAGCCCTAGTGTAGGAGAGGAAAGAGAGAAACTTTCATACTTCACGGTGTAGTGTTTCAACGATGAATTAATCGGTGGACTTTTAATTAAAAGCACTGAAGTGCAAACCCTCAGCGCACTGTGACGCGCACGCGTAAGTAAACACATGCGCCGTACCACTAATTGATGGACTGGGTTTAGTTTTAGCGGTCTCTTCCCAGCTCGCGCAGAGTCTGACGCGGGCTAACTACACTGCTAGATAGCATGCGAGAGGCGATTTACGCCCTGCGTTGCATCTTCTGGTGCCTCCGAAGTACGCAGAGCACGCGGATTGATCCGACTGTGGTAAGCCGTTGTGTATTTGCATATTGGCTTTTTCGCGCTCTAGCTTTGCAACGGAGCAGTTTCAGAGAAAACCGTTCGAAACTTCTGACCTTTATTGCCCGTTAAGTAGGTCGTATCCTTTGTGAGACGAACAAACACCCGAGAAGTGAGATTGAGAGTAACAGACAGACACACGGAAGGACGGACGGACGTACCCAACTACTGTAACCCTCGCTGCGCATGCGCGCCGAGGGTTAATAAACATAAGTTGTCCCTGCCAGCACTACTCTAATCAGCGTATTTCCGTTTCCAGTACACACTTCATTGTTATGAATTTGTACTATAACATTTATGGAACTGGATATAATACGCTTATAAGTAGCTACTAGTCTCTTCAGGTTAACTCCATTATTAACCCTCGGCGCTCAAGGGTTGTAAATTATAGAATAATTGTGTGGGTTCTTTCATTTAAAAAAATTTATATTGAGTGTACAATAACATTGTGTCTCACAGGGCATTAACGTCTACGATTGAGATATTGATATGCTGTAGCTAGTCAGAGCACATCTGGAAGACAGGGAAATACTTTACACTCACAAACAGCCTAAAACCTCTCAAAACCGGGTTATGATTATGAATAGTCACTGAGTGCAGACTGCTGCGCTCAGTGCCAACTGTAGCTCGCGTGCCACAACACGTGATGCATGGTTAAAAGGTCATGCGAAACGTTGATTGCGGGGCAGATGATGTCTTCATTTCCTGGAGTGACAGCTGCGGGGTTCTCCTCCCTCCCCCCACTACCCTTTCGCTAGCAGTAAGGATAGAAGAGTCCGACACGGGTGGAAATCTCGTACGCTTATAGTCAAAAATCCTCAGTAGAAATCAATTGGAAATCAACTGAAATCAGCGAAAAATCAGAAATCAAGTTGCCGTAAGCTGTAAAAAATTTTTAAAATTCAACCGTTCCATTTTAGTGATTACAAGAATCATTCTCATGTGAGAGACCTACTAACATATGCGTGGAAGCCGATCATAATAAAGAAAGTGTCCCTAGAGTATGATATAATTATGTATGGAGATGCAAGCATGAGAATGACAGAATCATGTGACATATAAGAGGCTCTCTCACACCTCCTATATTTCCCCTTCTTTCCTGCCGTCCGCTATTACCACAAAGCAATAGAGTTTACTCACGACGGAATGATAGAGTACTTGCACTTCCCAAAGGCCAGGAAGGACTTGGCAAATATGTACTCTATAGAAGCTGCTGGTTTTCTAATGTGGGCTAATACCATTATGAAGGAGCTACTTATTGAGCCCTGGCTGGACTGTGCTCTCACAGGGAGTGTATAGCTCCACTTGGAGCCACTCTCTGGCATTGTAATTTTACAAAAAACCATGATGGACACTACATCGGGTGTCATAGATACAACCAATCAGCCTTGGATATCATTCTAGCTCGAGAGTTTGGTCCACACTCAACACAGAGAGCTAAAAATGACAAAGTGCACAAGTCAATTTGGTAATTTAAAAGAAAGCATTAGTAGCTGTATAGCTATTTGGCCCTTTTCCAGGGCAGGTTAACACTATAATTGTATGATAGTTTGGTCAACATCACATTGAATTTACGCATTAGTGTATGTTCTCTGTGTAGCTATCCTGTATGGTTTAGTGTAGCTACCTGAGTTACTGTGGATTAAAACTCCCCAGTGAGTATGCACACACCTACCACTGATTCACACACACACACACAGAGTGTGATATTTACCACTGGGGTCAACCGTGATAAACCATCTCTCCTTCTCTAATAACATAACTCCAGATGGTGTTGTTGTTGTTTGTCTGCTAGCTCTGTATGGGACTTTTGTGGATATCTTCCATTATTGCCTCGGTTTCCTTTGCCCCCAACTTGGTGAACGAGCAAGAGGCTTTGGATGAATAGAAATGCCAACACTACTGTTTATATACATTGTCAACGTTTCTCGTCGAATGCCACGCTGTTTGGTAATAGACGGAGACAAACTTTCAGTTTGGAAGCATGTGTTTATCATAGCACACACAAGCAGTTTCCAAACTCAACACTCTGTTTTCAGATGAACCCGGTCGTGTGAGGCTGCATCATGGCCCCCTGCCAGGCTCTGATTACATCAATGCCTCCTTCATTGACGTATATACGTCCTGCAGCCACGCCCACTGATCATGTGACCGATCCTCCATTACAAGGGCTACAAGCAGAAGAAGACATACATAGCAGCCCAGGGACCTCTGACAGAGACAGTGGCTGACTTCTGGAGAATGGTCTGGAAACACAACTGCAGCTGTATTGTGATGCTATGTCAGAAGAATGGGCTGGCCCACCCTCTCTGTTTGTTTGACTCAGACTCATTCTGTGTGTCTGTATGTATTGTTCATTAACCTGCATGTTGTGCTGTACGAGTGTAGGTTCTAGATATGGTCTGTATGGGTGTATGGTAACTGTATTACCGTTTATTGTAGTGTATCGCCAATGTATGTATATCACCATTATGTTCGGTTATGTAACTTTTGATTAGATTGTGGGCAAACTGACCCTCCTTGAACATCACCCAATCCATCAGACATTTAATTGTTACTGAAGGCCGATTTGTGTACATACTTCATGCCATAACAAGGGTGTAGGCGCTGTGGGGGCTTGGGGGGCTGAAGCCTCCCCTCCCCCCTTCCCCAGTTTTCAACCCACGGTTATATTAATATTAATATTATACGGGCGTGCGTGGGCGCGTAACTTGCACACGGAGGAAAACTATAGTTACGCGCGAGTGCACCGCAATAAAGCTCAACATTTTGATGTGCCTCTGCATAATGCTTCGCTCTGGTATAATATAGAACGATTGCTACACTAATCCTACAGGCTTGCCATTATGGAAGCAATGTTGATATGGAAGTTTCCCAGCACTATTCCACATCATGCAACTCGACTATTACCCCTATCACATCATAATGACGAGGAAAAGCTGACATCCGCACTTGACGTACTAGAGTAGAACAAGTCAGGGTGGAGAGGATAGGTTGTTAGCTACGTAGAAAGTTCCTGAAATTTGGTTAAACATCACGTGAGGGTAGGCATAATCTCGTGCCCATGGACCCCCTTACGTATATACTCTCCCGCACGAAAGTAGTCTCGTGCCCAGACCCTGCCCTCGTGAGAGGAAAAGGGTCTGGTGACTATTGAGCGTTTTCTTGGTTGTGCTGACTCATCATTGTCGAGTGCATGCACAGAAAAGCCTGTTTCGTTCGTGGACACGCAGAATCCACGTAGCTGCGTTACGATCAATTACATAACATCATGCGATATTTAACGCACGTGGCAAATCCTGCAATCTGCGTCGGTGTCTCAAAGTAAGACTGTCAAGTCAGCACAACCAAGAAAACGCTCAATAGTCACCAGACCCTTTCCTCTCTTGAGGGCGGGGTCTGGGCACGAGACTAGCGCGAAAGAGTAAAAGGTGTGCTTTTTTTAAAGAACATACTGTAGGATAAGGAACAAAAACATGTAACAGAAAAAAAAGGACAAAAAACAAAACAACAACAAAAAAATACACAAAACAACACAAAGAGGCAAGTCAAATTACACAATCTAAAGAGGGACCGAGTTGTGGACAACGGTGAATCCAGGCGGATGCATTTCCCGGATATCCTATTTCCCCTCCAGAGAGATATTGTGAGCCTTTGGTAGAGATGACGCGTCGATTCAACCGGGAAGATCCCCGAACGCTGGCCCAAAAGACGGCCTAGGAGATCGTGTGAGCAGCCATGTCACTCACGCAACCAAGGGACTCTATGGCGAGGGGGATGAAAGTGATGCCAACGGCTTGGCAGGTAGCGCTGTGGGAAGAAAACTTTCTCTCCTCGGCACAGTGCATGGCCCTGGTGTGCTGAATCAGCATGCGTACTTACGTAATAATTAACCCTCGGCGCGCATGCGGTGCGAGGGTTGGTTTGTCTGTCTGTCTGTCTGTGTGTCGACGCTTATTCTGGCACTACAGGCTACGAGTCGGCCAATTAGCGATACCAGAGGCTTCAAAACTACGCGAGCCTGAAAAAGAAAAGGGCGGTTTTCCTGAAACGACTGCGTTCGAGAGATATGGCGTGAAAACAAGCCAATTACATATTAGCACTGGGCTCACCGCGACTTGATCCGCTCGCTCTGTGTACTTTGGGGGCTCAGGAAGTCACAACGAATGGCATGTATCGACTCCCGCATGCTATCTACTACTGTAGCTAGATCGTGTCAGACTCTCCGCGAGCTACTAGCGGGAGACCACGAGTAAACGCATACAAATAGCCCAGCCCATCAATTAGCAGTATCGCGCATGCGCAGTTCGCCGAGGGTTTGCACTTTCATTCAACCTATCAGTCATGTTGTTACTAATAAAATAAAAACAGGTGTACATCTTAAAATGACAAAACTAAGCAGAATATTTAGAACCGGCACCTTTTGAAGGATTGCAAATGCCAGTTCCCCCAAGGCGGCAAGGTAATACAGACAGATTTCTTTCTTGCTTGGGGGAGCTCTCCTAGTCAAGACTGGTATAAAATGGTGCCGGATTGCATCCTCCAGTGGCTGAACCAACTCTTCTATGTTGGGAATAGTTCTGGAGAGGTAAGTCCATTTAGTGGACAAGACATGGACGAAAGCAGGGTAGGCAGCATGAGGCTGAGTTTGAGTGGTTGAGGAAAGGTGCTTGATCTCTTCAACCCGTTGCTGTAATTTTCCATTGACAAACTCATGGACAAATATCTCTGTTCCCAAAGCAGCCCCCAGATGTGATTTACCCGCTGTGGTGATAGTAACATCTGCAAAATATGCTATTGCATCCAGATGGTGACTTTCCTTAACGACAAGTTTTGGAGGGATTGACGAAACATCCAAAGTCAGGACCATAGATGACCAAGTTGTTCCACCATTGACGTATAATATATTTTTCAATTGGCCAGCAGCAGTAGCATCATCAGTGTTCCAAACCTCCTTCACATCACATTCCACTTTGTGGATTAGTGGACAAATATCAATTGCATACATAGGCATGCCAAGAGGGTCACCCAGTGTGGTTCCTTCCAAAGAGAGTAGTAAAAGTCCATCCATAAAATGATTGGAAGGTTTCCTTGTTGATATGAATTGTAGCCAATGGGGGGCAGAGGTGTTACGAAGAGAAACCCGATGATTAAGGCAGAAGAATGCATTGCTAGCATCAACTAGGGGCACTGCTTTGACATCATCGTCATGATAAGCATTGTTCATGGCATGCACAGCTGCATCTAAGCCAGATGTCTGCCCCTAGCAGAGTTGAATAGAACCCGCCACTTCTGGAATATCCCCACCAATAACTGACAATACTGCTTTGGCAACAATACGTCGAGGTATTTCCCCAATCCCGATGGGGGGAACTCATGGATTCTTGTCAAAGAGCGATCAGCCGACAACCCAGGATTGGCAAGACCATCTGAGTTGACAAATTCCGTGCAAAGCCTCCTAGCAAGTAAAGCCAGAGACATAAATGGGCTGAGGCAGAGTGAAATGATGCATACAGTCGTCTCCAGCCTCGGGGATCAATGCCAGATGGACCGGCTGCGCCATCTGTACATAATGCTGCCGCCTTGATTGTGGTCGCATCTATGGCTTCAAACACAACAGGATGGACTGTAGGTGGTTCTGTTGTATATACAATACATTTGTGAAGACAGGTTGGCCAGGTGGATGTTTCGTCAATAAAGCATCATGTACAGAGCATGAAGCATCATCCGTTCTGCTACCAATGATACAATCCAGATGTAACACACCGCCAACATTCTGTTTTGTGATTAGGCAAAGAGCTTCCTTTGTTTGCCCTGAAACATCAGCTTTGCATAACCTCTAGCCAAGGACTCCTGATTTGATGATGTAGACTTGTTTTAGGCAGCCTACTCTGAATAGTTCTACCTTTATGAAGTAGGGATTCATCATCCCCAGCTTTCTATCATTATTTTGAGTCAACGTTCTAAGCAAGCTGAATTCTCATGTGTCTTAGATTTTGGGGTAGGCATTTGCGATAGAAGTGGAGGTATAATCAATCATTGCCACTGTTAAAGCAATGCATTTGAGTGAAGAACACAGCATATGATCGATATAACCAGGCCAGCTCATTAATTAACAAACGCTTTTCCCACCTTCCCAGATGGAACAGATAAGATATTACGTTTCCAATGCACCACTTCATCATAGGCAGCATTAACAGTTTCTATAAACTGCTCTGAACTGACCTTGTCTGGTCCCAAGGTGAAGTTAGCCTCAGCCAATGGCTGGGGGACTTGGGAGATCCAGAGGTGGAACGACAGAGATTACCCAGTGAAACGCTTCCATTCTGTTGCGCTGTGCATGTGCAGAACCAGTCAGATCGCCTTCATGTCACATGATAGTTTTAAATCCGGCAATCTGATTGGGTTTCCCGTTTTCGAAACATGCTGACTCAGCACAACCAACAAATCTGATATTATATACCAGACCCTCATTCATATGGGAGCACGTGGGTCTGGGCATGAGACTAACTACAGAACTACTACATCAGACTCGGTACCTCACACCAAGCCATACAGAGTTTAAATTCCTGTATAAATTCAAAGTCCGAAAAGCCTGAATATTTTTGCATTGTCAAGCCGATAATCTTGAGTAAAAGCAATATTAAAGGTCGATACTTTTGGATACACAACGAATCCTTTTTACATGCTTTCAGATGTTCTAAAGAAGAGACTCAGACCATCATTGTAAAAATTAGATGAATAGCGTAAGTATCGTCACATGCGAACATAATATTGTTATGCAAAAAAAAATTTCAAGTACATCATATGTTGTCCCATAATATGTATGGTGTATAATCTCATTGGGAAGAATAAGAAGGAGGACAGTCAGCAGATGGGAGATTGACTGCCTTATGATAGTCTGGCGGCTTGTCAGATACGGCTGAGAACATGGATTCCTCTGCCAACCTAGTCTCAGTTGAGAGAGGAGGGTGAGAAATAGTTGTCTCATTAGCTGGAATAGTGGGCACTGAAGGTGACGACCGTTGGTGAGAGACTCTCGAGAGGCTACGATGCCTGTGTAATAGGAACCACACCCTTGCTACCACTAGAACGGTAGTCCCGACGAGCACCAAAACAGCAATTGCCACACCTATGCTAACACCTGGGAGAGAGTAGAAGAACATACTTAACATCCATGGAAAAACAACAGAGAGCTACATGTCTTACCACTGGAAGAACTTGAAGTTGAGGTGTCTGATTTGGGAGGTGAAGTATACGACACAGAGGTAACACAGACTGGAGGTTCTCCCGACCACCTTCCAGACTGTTCACAAGTGCGTACAGACTGGCCAACAAGACTGAGTCACAAGTGTACGAAGCTTGCAGGGGACCAAGTTCCACGAGGGAAACATGTCCATTAGAGGGTGGCAACAGAGTTGGACATCTCAGTTTTATGCAGATTGGGTCCTCCTCAGACCATGTAAGAGCCCTGGTACAGATCCTTCTTGCACTGCCGATTAGTTGAAATCCTACATCACATGTATAAGTGGTGCTTGAAAAAGGTCTTGTGTCAGAAAACATCACTTTCCCATTGGAAGGAGGAGAGAGAGGAGGGCACGAGTGTTTGGTGCAATTCGGTGCCTCTCCAGACCATTTTCCTGCTCCAATACATTTTCTTCTTGCATTGCCAGCCAGTGTGAACCCTACATGACATGTGTAAGTGGAAATTGAAGAAACAGTAGTGTCAGGGAATTCAACATTTCCATTGGGTGGAGGAGAAAGGGAAGAACATGATTGTACAATGCAGCTTGGTGCCTGCCCAGACCATAGTCCTGATTCCAGACAGGTCCTTACTCTGTTCCCTGAGAGCTGAAACCCGACATTACAAGTGTATCTGACTGTAGTCTCTGGCTCCAAACTGGAGATATCCACTCTTCTATTTGCTGGCGGGGAGAGGTTTTCGCAGGCCGTACTGGCCCAACCACATTCTATGTACATAAGATAGCTACTGCACTAAGGTACAAATAACCAAAAAAATTATACAAACCTGCTCTCCTCTTGATGTTGAGGTCCCATCGACTTGCTCTGTAGCTACCACTGAATGATGTTACAGGACCAAACCTCTCTTGAAGATACAACAATAGGTCTGCTGTCTTTCCACCTCCTATATCCGATCCATACCCCCTGATTCCCTCTGAGCGGCTTAGGATTTCAGTGTGTCTGATAGCACTAGCAGTGCTTGAGCTGACTGTGCTGTTGTAGTAGGAACTCTGGTATAAGTCATAAATGAGTAACATGTTTTTTTGGTTCAAAAACTAGCTGATAAGTGCATATATGATATATGCATGCTCAAACAAGATAGCAGTGTAGCTATGGGCAAGGTTAACATCAACGGAAGGAGTAGTAAAGTATTTTTCATTGCTATATTATGCTGTTTGGCTATTTACCAGAATGACTCTGTCGATGGTGACTCCACTAGTGACACTCAGTCTCCACCTCACTGGTTCATAGATGTCAGAACTAGTACGAGAGGACGAGGACTGTCTCCAGAGACTGTGATTACCACGCCTGTGTCCCCTGCTACTCTCGTTACAAAGAAGCCATGTCGTCCATTACTACTTTCATAGTTCCCAATGACATGCACATCATACTGGCAGTTATCAAAAGCCACGCAGCTGTAAGTAGTCTCAGGAATCCCCACAGATGTTGGATCCCCAACTCTATTCTCGGAGTCCTTCTCTATCAGACAACTGCCAATATGAGCTGTGTGTATGCATAAAAATATGACAGGAAAAAACACAATATATATTGGGCTATGGTAATACCTGCAGATGCATAGCAACCTGGGAGCCTTAGTCTATGGTGCGGCCTAGTTTTTATCTCTTCTGGTCTGCAAACCATTGCATCTGAATGTACATAGCTACCTGGCAGTTGATAATGACTCTTACTATAATATAGTAGCTACACTCTACTTTTCTAAACAACTAGCAAAAGGAGCTGTAGCTACCATCAGCTCATTATGCACAATTTCATAAGAAAGCTCGGTTCATAACATACGTAAGCAAGTGCAGTAGTCATAGTGTTCCATTGCTGAACATCTGCAATGATTTTCTTCACAGGTTAAGTCAGCATAACCATATATGTCACTGGGGCTTGGAAGACTGCCACAGTAGTTGCTAGGTCCTGCACAGTCACGAATTGCAGTAGCGGTGCAGACAAATCCTGCAAGGCATTGTGATAAACATAACTATTATAATTTATAACCAATGGCAGGCACATCACATGATACTACAATAATTATTAAGTGCTTAATTCTTGATGGAGCATGACAAAGAAAGTGGATGTGTAAAAGAGTGGGTTGGAGTTAGAGGAGGCACGGGTAGCTATCAATTAATAGCACAGTGAGATTACAATATCACTTCAATAGCATGCCATATCTTAGTTGTGAAATAATGATATGATCGGCGCAGAAATGGTTCACCGAAACCTTTTAAGCACTAAGTATAGCAATGAAAAGCACTAAAGTGCAAACCCTCAGCACACTACGCGTTCATTTTCAGGTTCGCGTAGTTCTGAAGCCGTTGGTATCGCTCATTGGCAACCTCGAAGCCTGTAGTGCCAGAATAAGCGTCGACACACAGACAGACAGAACGACTACCGTAACCCTGGGGACTCCCCAGCTTGCAAGGTATGACAAGAAATTTCCATGCAAGGCATTGACATACTGCATTTGCTTGCCATAATATATAGGATGCTGTTTCTTCAATGCAGGTGCCGATACAATGCTTAGTATTGTATGGAGGTCATCGGACTCTATTGGGACATAGGGTAGCTACCTTTTGATGGAGGTGGCTGTAAACAAGTGCAATGTGATTGCACTCTATAACAGAGGACCGGCCAACAGACACCACATAAAACGATTCAGTGGAGTTAAATTGGACAGGAGATATTGGCTAAAGCAATATACTAGAAGAATGTTTAACATTGTTGGCGAGCGGGAGCGATCCAACTTGGGATTTGCCCGCGATGTTCCGGCTGCATAACGTGCCGTCAGCGCACAGCTTTCCTTTCGTGAAGCAAGACAGATCTACCTGTCGCCGTTACATGCGTACTGTATATTGGCAGAACGGTGAGCAGGTGAGCAGAACAGTACTTACCTTACGCTTTCAGCTCGTCTGTCGTGGTCCACCAGGCAGCTGGCATGCAGCAGTATCTGCACGAGCAATCCTAGCTTATTTCCAAGTTGCACCTTCGAACCGTGAAGATTGGGAAGAGGTACAGCCTCGGTCAGTCACCGAAGTTTGCAGCGAATGCCGTCGAATGGAGGAGAGTTCTCTCGCTGGCTAGATCGATCGGCGCATATCGCGAGGCAGCGTGCGAAAAATAATATGTGTAAAAATGGAGAAAGAAGCGCGTAACGAAGGCGCGCATGCGCATTTACACGACGTACGGACACGGACGTAAAAATCCGCTCGAACGAACGACTAGGTTGGCTCGCCAATTATACAGGTTGGTTGTGTATAGGCTGCCTAGAAAAAAAAGATCATGTAGCATAGATAGTCTATTAATGGGCACCGTTAACATAATAAAACGTGAAACTTCCAATCTAAACGCAGAAGCCAATTGCTTCAGATATCACCTTATTTGGACTACACGTTAACAAAAGTGGCCGAACGGTTTTTCAAAAATCTAACTGCTTTATGAAACATGTAAGTAGCTGCCATTTCCCCCCCATCCAGGTTCAGCATCATCTAGCTACTTTTCCTCATCACAAAACATGTAGCTACATGTGTAGTTGACTTGTTTGTAGTGCCTTTGCCTTACTATATACCTCGTACTTGACACATGCAATACTCATTTTTGAGTTGGGCATCTAATTACCTCGGTCTGCTCCTACATACTCAGTGAGAGTATACTCTGCCACAGCACAGTGGTTTGAGGTTTGCCTTGTGTTGTGTTGTGTTGTAAGATTTGAACTCCTACAAGCTGAATTGCCCTAGTTGGTAGAGCGCTCACCTGCAGATTGTCGTGGATTCGAATCCCACCTAGGGCAGCTCTGAAAAAATAAGAGCTGTCCTGGGTGTAGTTGACTTGTTTGTTGTGCCTTTGCCTTTCTACCTCATAGTTGACACGTGTCTGTTTGAGTGTATTATCTCGATGTTTGAATGGGCGTTTGCAAATCCAACAATATTGATACCTGTTCTACAGGAAGGTTCCTCTCCAGACCAGCCACTTTCCAGACATGTCCGTATCTCAGGTCCAACCAGAGTTCCCTCATGGCAACTGTACTTGGCCACAATTGGCTGGACTCCAGTAACATTCGCTGCTCCATTCTCTGGAGCAGAGGGCACAGGACAATTGCGAATCATGTTGTTGAAACTGCAACCTGAGGTAATGTCAATGTTTATGAACACAGGTCTGCTTTGGTTTAAAAGAACACACCTGATGTCCTGTGAATGTTGAGCTCCCATCGATCAGCTCTGTAGCTGCCACTAAATGAAGTGACAGGACCAGTTCCTCCACCTCCAAGATCAGTGCCATATCCATAGTGGTTGTCAGGGTCCCTCAGAGTCTCTGTTTGTCTAATAGCATTACTGCGGCTTGAAGTGACAGTACTGGCATAGTATCCACTCTAAATGAAGAGTAACCAAATATAGGCTCAGTAGATTACTCTAAATAACGTCTTGACTTTTTAATTACCAGAATGACTCTGTCGATGATGACACCACTAGAGTCTGAGCTTTTTTCTATCAGACAACTGCCAATATGAGCTGCAAACGGTAAGAATGATCTGTGTTATAACTAAGTAATGCACGTTTTCCACTCTAATGGCTTGCTTTAATATTTTGAAATAGGTTTGTGCATTGTAACTACCATGTAAGAGAGCATGCAACTATTATTTCGCAGGCTTACAACTTTTTAAAAGGGAAATATACTCTCTGGTTTTGCTGCGCTTTCATTTCCACCCGGAAACTCATTTGTCTTGCAGCAAAGCATGTTGTGTAGCATAATATTAATGCCACCACAGATGCTAATGACTTACTTGTTTACTCTATTTTCTTTGACATCTGTCACTACTGAAGGCCAAGGCCACCAACGTTTTTTCAAAGGCCCAGAGCCTTTGAAATCTGTGGTGGACTTAGTAGTCTTCAGTAGTCAGTACTCTCAATGTACTTTCTGTGACACATATCAAAGAAGGTAGAATAAACAAGTGAGTCATGGAAATCTGTGGTTGCATTTATGCTACACAAACATGCATCATTTGTTTATTTAGAGGGTAGACATAGACAGTATAATTATACTCACTACTAATGCCACCACAGTGCCACTTGCTTATTCTACCAATCGATCACAGCAGAGTACTCATTAGTGAAGGATACTACTTCTCCTAAATTTCAAGGATAAATACATTATTATTATTATTATTTTTATTATAATTATATACACTGCTTCTATAAGCTCTGCAGCTAGATTCATGTTTGCGGTGATTTTGATCGTTGTACAAAACACTTAGCCCTCTTTGTGTCACATTTACTTATCATTTGCCTTTTTCTTCAAGTCACATAATATTTTCTGAATGCAATGATTTGCAGGGTGAACAAAATTGTGGGCCTAGCACCCAGACATTTGGCATGTCTGCAGTTTAATACACATTTGAACTCAAGCTTGATTAGTTTCTAATCACAAAAAAGGGTGTGAGTAGTTATGGAATGGAAATAGTTGTGAGTGTGGTAGCTGCCAGCAAGATCCTTTAATAAAACTTTATAGCATCAACCGAGACATTTCGCACTATTCAATAATTTCGTTGGCAGTAATACATACAATGAGCACTGAGTGTATATACCCAGCAGCTAGATGCCTCAATGAGGTGTTACGTGAACATACGTAAGCAGGTGCAGCGGTCATAGTAGTCAATCCCAGGACACCTGCAATAATTGTCTTCACCACAGGTCAAGTCAGTATAGCCATTGTTTGGGCCGGGGAGACTTCCACAGTATTTTCTGGGCCCAAGGCACTCCTGAATTGGAGCTAATGTGCACACGTTACCTAAAGGGTATACGCAAGCTTGTATCTAACATAAAATTATAAAGATGGATGTGTTTGCATGTGTTAAGTTAACTACGACGTAGAAAGGCAAAGGCACAAGAAACAAGTCAACTACACCCAGGACAGCTCTTTTATTTTAAGGAAAAAAGAGCTGCCTTATATCCGAACCCAGCAGTCTAGGCTGACCGCTCTACCAACTCAGCAGGTAGGGGTTTAAATCTTTAACACAGTACAACACAAAGGCAAACCACAAAAAGTGCTAAAATGGCACAGTATATTCTAACTCAGTATGTAGAATATTGCACAAAAGAGCACATCATTAGGCACTACCAATAGTAATGATGTTTACCAGTCGTGCAAGAAGGTTCTTCTCCAGACCAGGAGCCATTATCCAGACATGTTCTCATCTGAGGTCCAACCAGAGCTCCCTCATGGCAACTGTACTTGGTCACAATTGGCTGGACTCCAGTCACATTCACTTCTCCATTCTCTGGAGCAGAGGGCACAGGACAATTGCGAGTCACGTTGTTGAAACTGCAACCTGAGGTAATGTCAATGTTTAGGAACACAGATCTGCTTTGGTTTGAAAGCACACACCTGATGTCCTGTGAATGTTAAGCTCCCATCGATCAGCTCTGTAGCTGCCACTGAATGAAGTGACAGGACCAAATCTTTGTTGGAGGTAGAGCAGAAGCTCTGCAGTTCCTCCACTTCCAAGATCAGTGCCATATCCATAGTGGTTGTCAGGGTCCCTCAGAGTCTCTGTTTGTCTAATAGCATTACTGGGGCTTGAAGTGACAGTACTGGCATAGTATCCACTCTAAATGAAGAGTAACCAAATATAGGCTCAGTAGATTACTCTAAATAACGTCTTGACTTTTTAATTACCAGAATGACTCTGTCGATGATGACTCCACTAGTGACACTCAGTCTCCACCTCACTGGTTCATAGGATGTCAGGACTATTATGAGAGGACGAGGACTCTCTCCAGAGACACTGACTATAACGTCCGTGTCTCCTGCTACTCTGTCAGTAAAGAACCCATGTCTTCCATTACTGCTCTCATAGTTCCCAATGACATGGACTTCATAGTTACAGTTGTCAGATGCCACACAGCTGTAAGTTGTCTCAGAGTCTCCATCAGTAGTTGGAGTCCCAACGATAGATGCAGAGTCTTGTTTTATCAAACAACTGCCAGTTGCAGCTGCATTATTGAAAAACAGATTTATACTGTGGATAAATAATCCATGATAGCTAGCCCTTATTTATTATACATGCTCATAAACCTCTGGATTAGCTAGCCCTCTTAGTTTTCTTAAGCCCAACATATACGGCGCCACTTTATCTCACACAACAATTTGCATGAGATAAAGTTGCGCTGTGCAAGGCATTTCCAGGACATTGGTACTGGCCATCCACACAAGTCAACTGTTGGTAACCATTTGGTCCTCTTAGACCACCACTGACAGTAGTTGTGTGGATTGGCACACTCTCTTATCGCAGAACTCAAACAGTCAAAGATAGTAATTCTCTTTCAAAAATTATTATTGGTTCGCTAACACTCGCAACAATGCCTAGCATTCTACCATAGCTCACTCAGCATATTATACACTGAACACCATTGCATGCACACTACTATATATATACCTCCCCCACAAGGTTGTTTCCCAACAGGAAATACTGTGTACTTATAGAGCATCAGCTAATAATTCCTGTGTAAGGGGGTGACTAGACATGATCACACCTTACACAAGGTCAGGTAGCTATGTGATGTGAGTCATAGGAACTGCTGTGTGAACCTTTTAAACCTTACACATGAAAGCCATAGAATGCACTTTTGCACCAGACACTTCCTGTTGGGAGCAACCACTACAGGGATGCTGTTTACAACCTCATTCCTCATTTGTCCACCCTGGCCCCCAATTATATATACCCAAACGAACCTACAGACTGTAACCTGCACTACTACATACATGTTTTCCTCAGACAACCAACAATTGAACACTAACTCTATGTTTTTTTTTCAAGTGTCATCTAAATGTGTCTATATTGTACAACGGTATGAGTAGGTAATAATGTAAGTGTAGCCCCTTACCGATTGTCGCAAAGCATAAAGACTGAAACCACAGCACAAACCAAATTATAGCACCTGCAAGAACAGAAACGGGTTAACTAACTTAACAATACAAAATCATTTTACTTTTCGTTCCATGGTTTTTGAGTTAAATTTTCAGGCGTCGAACCGTTATATTCTCGACGACGATTTTCTTAGATGATTTTCTTTCTCGATTAATGTCGACTACTTTGTAATGCGGCGGCGTTTCTGCTTTTCACATTTATAGAGCGCCGATTGGCCTTTTAAGAGCGACAGATCACAACGCCTCGGTGCGCTTTTTATAACCAAGTGGATATTGGTCTGTCACGCCGTCGATGGTCCCCCGCCAAAACCGGTCCCCCCCGGAACGTCCGTGGCAGCCGTAATTGGTCCCCTCGTGCCACACCTGGTCCCCACACGAAATATGCACAAGTAGCAAGCGAACCCGTGTCTCTGTTATAATTATGTTAGCATCTTTGAGTGTGACTTAGCCGTGTCACAATGTGTTTTCCGACGGTAACTGCTACACAGCTACGTCTTCCCCCGTTTCACTTCGCTGCTGCATTCACGTCGTCGCCTGCGCGCGTTACTCTACAGAGGGCGGGAAAATGATACAGTGCGATACCTGCAGTGAATGGTTTTTCACGATTTGTGTATTACAACAAATAGCCTTGTGTTGAAAAACTTAGATTCCATGTGGTTTTGCAATAAAATGTTGAAAAACAACTTTTAACCCCACGAGCAGCATTTACGGCGCAGAAAGAATGGGGCGGGGCAGATCGACGACCGATTGCTGGTTGATAGCATCGAGCCAATGTACTAGCTATAGCAGCGAGGGCTTATAGGCAACTTATTTGTACCAAAGAAACAAACGAAGAAACTATAGACTAGGGGGACCATCGGCGCCAGGGGGGGGGGCGTGTTAGGCTGCAAAAGCGAAACCCACGCAAGAGCGAAACGGGATTGGAATGCGCAATTAAGGCCGCACGGCCATCCGGTATCGGAACGTGTAACCGCATGCGGCAGTTCCTTATCCTGCAGAGCCTCGTTTCACATTTGCACATTGTGACACGGCTAAGTCACACTCAAAGATGCGAAACGGATGTCAATCTAAGCAATAAGAAGCTAATGTTACCTGAATCCTGGGACTAAAGTAGGAAGAAACGTCTCTCAGACCATCCTCACACTTGTACTTTAGCAGAAAGTCGAAGGCATTATGTGCAGAGCCTCTTTTCGCATTTGCGTTAGGTGCGTTGGTTAACGCATAAGCGAAACGGATGTCAATAGGTACCTCACTTCCCAATCCAATTATTGATGGTGATGATGATGGTGATCAAATTGTTTGCTGCCCTCTACATCAACAAGCAGAGGTGAAGAAAAGAATTCATATCACATTGTTAGGTCCTTTTTATTATCATTATTGTTGTAATTTTGAATTGCAGAGAAAAGAGAGATAGATGAGGATCTGCTCTTTTCTCCAAGTATCCTGAGGTTGTGGAGAACAGGGGCTGACAAGTACATATACTCCTCGTCAGAAGATGGAGATTGTGATGTAGATAGCACAAAGCATCATGGCCCTTTCAATAAGTTCGTTTAGGGCTTCTTAGCATAGCGAAAGTTAGTCTTGCTTGCTAGATCCTATCTCTTGGTGCACGGCTTAGCCATGTGCACCATGAAGTAAGGAGGGTGAGGATTATGCAAGTTAGACTAAGTAAGCATTGCAAAGTTATGGCCAACATTTAGGTTCTTTTCCAACTGTTTTCAGCTTTCAGAACACCTTCAAGCTGGAGAACATGTCCTCAGCATCGATACAGATGTGGCTTTGTGGATTGAATATAGAAAATACAACAAAAGACCAGATTTGAGGCAGGTCATGGACTTTGTAATTGTGAATAGTGAACAACACTCTGAGTTTGATGAGTTCAAAAGGGCTATGAATGATCGTGATTGCATTCTTCTCTCAAGTAATGCCCTCCTTGATGAGTTTGAAAGAAGTGTATCTCAATCAGCAATAACAGTCTATGGCCAAAAGCACCATAAACTTCATTATATATACTGAAATGGATCAGCTGATTGAGTGGGTAATGAAGCAAAGAGAAAAACGGGTAAGTATAATAATTATATAATCATATTGTGATAGATTATTTTCAATCAGGCGAAAGTGAGTGGCCAACGTCATGGATTCCATCTCTTAATATGACTCAGTCCGACAAAGCAATCTTGAAAAGTTCCAATGCATGGCTATCGGACTCCATAATAAATGCTGCACAGTTACTATTAAAAAGGGGAAATGCACTGGTTGGAGGTTTCAAAATGTCAACTTTGGGCTCACAAATTCATTTCAAGTGGAAACAGGGGAATTCGTACAAATAATCCACACTGGGGAGGGCCACTGGCATGTGGTATCGACAATTGGAACGCAACATCCTGATGTCAATGTGTTTGACAGTATGTACTGTCATTGCCCTGAACATAGCAAGGTACAAATATCAAACTTGCTAATGACAAAGAAAAACACAATTCGACTTCACTACAACAATGTTCAAATGCAGTCAGGTCAGGCAGACTGTGGCCTTTTTGCCATTGTATTTGTGACTGCACTTTTGAACGGCTTACATCCTGGGGTGTATAATTTCGATCAGAGTTTGATGCGGTCACACCTACTCCATTGTTTTGAGAGGGGGGAAATGAAAAATTTTCCAATTATAAAAGGGAGGCCGGTCAAGAAGAAGATTAAAAGAATAGAAGAATTCAATGTATACTGCAGTTGTAGAAGGCCGCTAACACGTGGAGCTTAATTCATCCAGTGTGGGGCATGCCGGGAATGGTATCACATCGATTCTTGTGTAAAGATTGACAAAAGTTTTATAAATACCAAGAAGAAGTGGTTATGTTACCTCTGTAAGTGCTGAAAGGGGAACATTACAGCGCCCGAAGTTTCCGCATTGAGGTAGCTTTGTTCGCTTCCGCTCAAGTACGGTGGCCGATAGGTGCCATGCCCGATCTTCATTCCGTTATCCATTCCATTTTCCAATTTCCAGCGATGCGTTCCAAGTGCTGTTCTCGATTTCCGGTTTTCTAACCTGCGAGCTCGCAACTAGGGGTGAGAGAGTGGTTAGCGTCTCGAAATCTGGGTGCATACCAAGGCAGACGCGAGTTAGCATACCACTACCCTTACCTTAAACCCTGTGCGCTGGAGCGGATTGCATGAGCTTTACCAATCATGGCGTGGGTCACCAACAGCAGCGCAGCGGTCGGTGTACGCGTCGCCCGCGGTCGCCCCCTTAGTAGTCGTCCTCCCTTGGCTAGTGCATGGCCGCGGTGAGAAACACGGAATGTGGAACGTATAAACGGAATTTGGAATGGAAAACAGAAGTTTGAATAGAAAACGGAATGGAAATCGGTATGGCATCTATAGGCCACCGTACTGAAGCCAGGGTGGCTTTTTAAAAATCTGTCAGCAGTATAAGAATGTGTTGTAAAAGACTTTATACAAATTTTGACAGGATGTGAATCTAAATTACTCAGCTACATCTGAACTCTGGAGAGTGATGATAGTGCGCACAGACAGGTGTTACTTTCCTGCTCTGAGTATCTGGGACCTATACAGATGTAAAATGGGAATTTATTCTCAATACAATAGCACGTAGTGCTCACTAGAGGTTCGGTGGTATGATTTGATGGTTATGAACAACCATCAAGTTGTGAATACTGTTGTGCTGCAGTGAAGGATTTTGCATATTATGCAGCTATCACGTGGGCTAGGAATCCCAATAAATCTTGCTCTTGTATTCTCCACAATAATTATTGAAGTTTTGATCGATCAAAATCCGATGAACCTAGTGTATTTGGCAAGCAGGAGCAAGCTAACCTTGTGGTCTGAACGACGCGATTTTCCTGTTTGTAGTGAAAACCATAGTTGAATTAGCTACACAAGCCAAAATAGATGTAAAACTAAAATTCATACGTTTCGATGGCTATGCAGCCACCATCATCAATGAAAATACAGACAGGGCTATTGGGAGGTGATAAAAGAATGAGAAAGGAGAAGGAGAGTAGTAACATTACATAATGCAGATGGCAAAAGAAGGAGGAGGTTGGGATCAGTATAGCTCCAGTACATTGTCATACATGACAGATAGAGTGCCAGAGTCTCTGTTGTGTTGCTGTGGTGGACCCGATAGCATTAACAAGCCTTGAGGGGAAATCTGAGCACCTGTTAGCTAACAACAGACACATTCTCCCAGTCCACAGGATGGCCAGCAGACCATGCATGTTGAGTGAGGGCAGAAGAGTTGAAATCTGCAGACTTCACTCCTCTCTTATGTTCACAAAGGCGCTGGTTCAGTCTGCAACCGATCTGTCCAATATACACCATTGAGCACACAGCACACGGGATCTTATAGATAAACAGCGCTGAATCTCAGGATATCTGGGATTAGGTCTTTCGGTCTCAGTAGAAGTTGTCTTAAAGTTTGGTGTGGTCGGAAACACACTCACTTGTAAGGGGACCAATATACCCCATAAACATTCTGCATAATGCTTTCCACTCAGGGGGATAAGATGTAATTAGCTGATGGTGGCCGAGACGAAGTAATGATGAAGGACTTCGGGTAGCCATTCAAATGTAATGCAGAGCAGGCATGACTGGTTTCATTGACCTTGTCAATGTCAAGAATGTGTAGCTGCCCTTGCAACCATGTGGACGGAAGATCTTTTATGTGAGAGAGGGTGGTGAGACGCAAAGTCAAGATACTTATCAGTGTGGGTTGACTTCCTATGCACACTTGTAGTCAGGAACCATCTGATGTGCGGCAAACCTTTACGTCCAGGAAGGGAAGCACACCATCACTCTCGAGCTCAACAGTGAATTTTATACTATATACCTTCTATGTAATTGATATGACCAAGTAAATGATCCACCCTGTCTCTTGGAAGGATGGTACAGACATCATCAACATAACATCTCTTCTAGTATGGAAGCTGGTGGCCAAGGCATGCACCTCAACATCTTCCATAACTAAGTTGGCAACTGAAAAACATACAGGGGAGCCCATAGCAGTACCAAAAGTTGCCCGATGAATCGGCCACGAAATAACAGGTATGTCGTATCGATTTCGGAGGAGAACAAGCTCATCAATACACGAGTTGGTTCTCGACGGCAAAGTGTCATCGGTAGAGAGTTTACGTTGAGCAACAGCTAGATCAACCGGAACGTTAATGAAGAGAGATACAACATCAAAGGATACTAGAACCTCCTTTGGACGGATGGATTGAGAAGTAACAAGAGGAAAAATCATTTCTTCAAAATCAAAGTGAATGTAGGGATGGCGTAAATTATGAAAAAGGATAACACAAGAAAGATGCTTCAGCTGAAAACAAAAATCATACACCCATCCCTACATCTTTCTTTCTTAAACTATGTCTACATAAGAATGTGTAGGCACTCGTTATTGGCATAGGTATATAACAAATCACAGTTGAGGTTGTGAGTAAAGATGTAGGATGGATGTATGATTTTACTTTTGACTGTGGCGACTCCAGCACAATAGTAGAAGCAGTGCGGACAAGATAGACTCGGTGAAGTGGCGGTTCCTTGGGGGTTTATGGGGTTTCCGGAAACTACTCAAAGATCCGTCTGTGCGCAGGTAGAAACGCAAACTCGCCGCACCCTCACCCCGCGCATCTGGATGGCCGCCACAGTCGCGCACACTAAGCTATAGAATCGCATTCCGCGTTGCCTTCTCCCGCGTACTGCACCGAGCTAGAAAGCGCGACACTCATAAACCTAGTGCGCACGTGCGAACACGTGGATTGATGGCAAAGCGACAGCGGACACTTCTTTCCGCCCTCGGTAGCTACCTCTAAAAGATCAAAGACAAGTACGTTTAGTCGTTCAACCCATATATGTAGGTTTGTTTACTATCATAGCCACTAGAGAGCTCTGTTTCTACATTGATTGCAGTACCAACGCGCACTAACATACCGACCAGCTCCACCCACCTTCCTCACGCGGCGGCGCACACGCGCAGGACGCCGCCAGTAGAAAGAAACTCTTAGGAGCCGCCACTGCGGTGTGTCGCGTGGAACCCCAAAAGAAAATTCGCAATGAGCGGGATTGCAGCTACACACAATAGTAGCTCCTTAAGTAGGTCGTATCCTTTGTGAGACGAACAAACACCCGAGAAGTGAGATTGAGAGTAACACACACACACACACACACACACACACACACACACACACACACACACACAGAGTCAAAAATCCCCTTTGCATCACCATTATTGTAGTAAAAAACCATGCGCATGCTCAGCCACCCACGCAATAATTAGATTACCACTACTCCACGCGGTGGGTGAAAAAAGATGCCAGCAGGTATGTGTATCTAGTTTAATCTTGTCACAACAAGGCAATAAGGGTGTAGGTAAACTTCCTGCGCATGCATACTACTTTTGTTTACTGTCACAACCTAAAATAGGACATACAAAAAACGGACAAAACTATACCATGACAAACTAAGAGCTTAGCAAGACAAACTGACAATAGTGTGTCTATACCAGACTCCATTACGTGGGAGTGGTCCCGCCCCAGTGGTAGTGAGGCACAGGTCGGGAGATTAAAGGGACCGAAACCTGTGACCTACACGATGATCTGCTGTGGAGCTCCCCTGATGACTGGTGCATTAGATAAACGACAGACAAAGGAGACAGGGTTTGCTAGCTGTTAGGGGTGGGGATAGGGTAGTGTAGCACGTGTACTTATGTGGAAGCACACTGTGGTTTGTAACTCCATGCACAGCCTGAGTGTATGTCTGGTGGTCCGGCGCTTTGATGACGCCGACAAGTCCCCCCCAGTCTCTGTCACTACACCTCGTTCCCCACAATTCTCTCCCCCTCCTTTCTCTTCTTAACCCATACCAAACACACACGTGCTTGCACGGAACCAGGTGGTGTGGTGCCACGGAGCTGGTTGGGCGGGGGTATCCCAGTCGTCTACCCAGTGGCGACAAGCTCTTCGGAGTGGGGCTGCAGTCTCGCTAAGGACCATCAGACATGCCGGTCACAGCCTCAGGCACACACCCCTACAAACCTCAGCTGCCTCCTCATGTAGGTAGCACATAACTACTTAAAACACACATTTGCAACTAGTCAATACAACACACTTTAATCCCAATCACTCTCATGCGCACAGAAAATACTCACAAAATTTCGATGATTCCAAGTAAATGCTTATGCACTTAAAACTCAATGGGGGCCAGGGCCACACCCACGGCAGTGAGAGATGGCCCTGGCCCTCCCCCACTACCATGGTTTTTTTATCACACACACACACACACACACACACACACACACACACACACACACACACACACACAGAGTCAAAAATCCCCTTTGCATCACCATTATTGTAGTAAAAAACCATGCGCATGCTCAGCCACCCACGCAATAATTAGATTACCACTACTCCACGCGGTGGGTGAAAAAAGATGCCAGCAGGTATGTGTATCTAGTTTAATCTTGTCACAACAAGGCAATAAGGGTGTAGGTAAACTTCCTGCGCATGCATACTACTTTTGTTTACTGTCACAACCTAAAATAGGACATACAAAAAACGGACAAAACTATACCATGACAAACTAAGAGCTTAGCAAGACAAACTGACAATAGTGTGTCTATACCAGACTCCATTACGTGGGAGTGGTCCCGCCCCAGTGGTAGTGAGGCACAGGTCGGGAGATTAAAGGGACCGAAACCTGTGACCTACACGATGATCTGCTGTGGAGCTCCCCTGATGACTGGTGCATTAGATAAACGACAGACAAAGGAGACAGGGTTTGCTAGCTGTTAGGGGTGGGGATAGGGTAGTGTAGCACGTGTACTTATGTGGAAGCACACTGTGGTTTGTAACTCCATGCACAGCCTGAGTGTATGTCTGGTGGTCCGGCGCTTTGATGACGCCGACAAGTCCCCCCCAGTCTCTGTCACTACACCTCGTTCCCCACAATTCTCTCCCCCTCCTTTCTCTTCTTAACCCATACCAAACACACACACACAGAACCACTACAGCAACCCTCGCTGCGCATGCGCGCCGAGGGTTAATAAGTTTCCCACCCCAACGGACCCACACACTGTTGTTCAGGATCCAAAGTACAAAGAACCAATCCTTCGTGTACCAAAACTTGAGCGGCGCAAAAAAATCTTCATGGAGTATACCTCACTCATCCACTGCGACAGTTTGCTTTACAATGTATCCAAGATAGTAAAAGGGAGAGGCCCACAGCAGGAAATCGCTGCCAGCAGCTAGTTGAGTTGATGTCTGCCCAAAATTATATCGAGCATCAGTCCCAGTACCATCAACAGATTCCAATGATCTGTATTAGCAATGCGAGATCTAGAAATATGTAAGCTTGAAAGAGAGACGAAAGCTCTCAATCAGCAAAAGCGGAGTTCTTGGGGAGGCATTTTCTACAAGAAGGATACGAGTAAACTTGATGCTGAAATTTCAGTAATGAATGTACAGAAAAGCCAACTGGTTGAGGAGAAGGAGCAACAGCTAGAAGAAGGCCAAAAGAAAGAAGAGTATGCTAATGAAACTTTCATTTAAAGAATGGAAGTAAAACTTTTGGAGCAAAAGTGCAAGCAAGCTCACAGTGAAATAGGTAAACTGGAGAAATGCGTTGAACAGCTACGTAAGGAAACGTTTGAGGTAGAATATGACCAGACTGAGCTTCTGGGTAAAATTGCAGAATTGAAGCGTATTATCACAAATCATTTGCAGAGTATTTTTGAGGCAGAACCTGGGCCTAAACGTGAGATGGCAATTCAAAGCTCACAGAAACTAAAGGTATGATTTTATAGGTTGTATGTATGTGATGAGTATACCATTGCATTGCAGCATAGCATTTCTCTTCCAAATTTGGCATTTGCATCAGGTATAATTATTATATGTATTTTTAAATTGTGCTTAATTTTATTACTCTTGCAATATATACTTAAAAGGTGAAAAGTTTGTAGAAGCAGAGAGAGAAATTTACAGTACAAAGGTCGTAGCTACAGCTGAACCTCAGTGAGCTCTACCAGTTTCTGAATGTGAAGACCATAATCCATCAGATGGCAGAGAAGGGACTTGTTATTCATGAGAATGTGGAAGATATCGAGATCCACACATCTCAGTATGCACAGACTCTCTCAGCAGTAGTTGTCAAATTCCTGTATAAATTCAAGGTCCGAAAAGCCTGAATATTTTTCCATTGTCAAGCCGATAATCTTGAGTAAAAGAAATGTTAAAGGTCGATACTTTTGGATACAAAACGAATCCTTTTTTACATGCTTCAGATGTTCTAAAGAAGAGACTCAGACCATCATTGTAAACATTATAGCGTGAAGTATCGTCACATGCGACCAAAATATTATGTTGTGTGTGAGAAATACCATGCGGGAAAAATTTTTTTCAAGTGTATACATCTGTATGCTGTCCCATAATATTCATGGTGTATAATCTCATTGGGAAGAATAAGAAGGAGGAGAGTGAGCAGATGGGAGATTGACTGCCTGATGATAGTCTGGCGGCTTGTCAGATACGGCTGAGAACATGGATTCCTCCACCAACCTAGTCTCAGTTGAGAGAGGAGGGTGAAAAATAGTTGTCTCATTAGCTGGAATAGTGGACACTGAAGGTGACGACCGTTGGTGAGAGACTCTCGAGAGGCTACGATGCCTGTGTTGTAGGAACCACACCCTTGCTACCACTAGAACGGCAGTCCCGACGAGCACCAAAACAGCAATTGCCATACCTATGCTAACACCTGGGAGAGAGTAGAAGAACATACTTAACATCCATGGAAAAACAACAGAGAGCTACATGTCTTACCACTGGAAGAACTCGAAGTTGAGGTGTCTGAATTGGGAGGTGAAGTACCTGACACAGAGGCAACAGAAGCAACAACAAAAATAGCACAGTGAGATTGCAGTATCACTTTGAATAACTTGGCATGTCTTAGTGTGTGATCAGCGCAGAAATGGTTCACCGAAACCTTTAAAGCACTGTAGCAATTAATCACTATCTCAGTCGACACGTTAACAAAGTGGCTGAACGGTTTTTCAAAATCTAAGTGCATTATAAAATGTGTAAGTACCATTTTTTCGTCCAGGTTTAGCATCCTCTACTTTTCCTTATCACACAACATGGACATGTGGCATCACATGGTATTTTCTACATGTGTTGTGGATTTGTCTGTAGTGCCTTTGCCTTACTACCTCGAACTTGACACATGCAATACTGTACTCAGTTTGGAGTTGGGCGTCCAATTACCCTGGTCTGCTCCTACACACTGAGTGAGAGTATACTGTGCCGTAGCACACTGGTTTGAGGTTTGCCTGTGTTGTAAGATTTGACCGATTTGAACTCCTACCAGCTGAATTGCCCTAGTAGCTCAGTTGGTAGAGCGCTCGCCTGCAGATTGTCGTGGGCTCAAATCCGACCTAGTGCAGCTCAGAAAAAATAAGTGCAAACCCTCGGCGCATTGTGACGCGCACGCGTAAGTAAACGCATGCGCGGTACCACTATTATTGATGGGCTGGGTTTACTGTTACGCGTGGTCTCTTCCCAGCTCGCCCAGAGTCTGACGCGGGCTAACTACACTACTAGATAGCATGCGAGAGGCGATACACGACCTGCGTTACATCTTCCGGTGACTCCGAGGTACGCACAGCACGCGGATCGATCATACCGTGGTAAGCCATCCCGTCCGCGGTAAGCCATCCCCGTCCGTTGTGTATCTGCATATTGGCTTTTTCGCTCCAGCTTTGCAACGGAGCAGTTTCGGAGTAAACCGTTCCAAATTTCTGACCTTCATTGCCCGTTAAGTAGGTCGTATCCTTTGTGAGACGAAGAAACATTGAGAAGTGAGATGTAGAGTAACACACACACAAACCCTTCCCCCTTGCCATCCCTATAATTGTAGAAAAAACCACGCGCATGCTCAGCTGCTGAAGTCTGGCTGTACAGTACAGAACTAGCACTGTCCCCGGTCGATATGTTGTAGAATTCTCTTGAATGTGCACCATCAATGGTGGTAGCTAGTTGTAAGTTGCGTAAGACAGAATGTAGACGGACACTTAATTGGAGGCACGAGTGACCGACACCCACTCCCACCACCAACTCCACGGCAGATCATGATACCAGCGTCGGCAATCAGCCCCAAAGAGGCTACCTTTCTCACCATGGATATTGACCGCTGGATACACTTGCCTCCCACGTGGACAGGTCTATAGCAGCTGAAAAAAACGGGTGCACACCGCCGGGCACGAGGGCAGGGGAAGAGATGAGGTAGAGCCCCAGTCGATTTCGTTAAGAAGATACACACAAACATAGACTAAAGACCAAAACACTTTGGTATTGACCAGAGCCCTAGAGAACGTTTAGAATGCAATGAGAGACCCCGTATAATACCCTCGCTGGGACTTATACCCTCGCTGCGCATGTGCGCCGAGGGTAAAATAGTCCTGGTTGTAGTTGACTTGTTTGTTGTAACTTTGCCTTTCTACCTCGTAGTTGATACATGTCTGTTTTAGTGAATTATGTCAATGTTTGCGTTGGGATTTGCTATTTAACATTGATACCTGTTCTGCAGGAAGGTTCCTCTCCAGACCAGCCACTTTCCAGACATGTCCTCATCTCAGGTCCAAACAGAGGTCCCTCATGGCAACTGTACCTGGCTACAATTGGCTGGACTCCAGTCACATTCACTGCTCCATTCTCTGGAGCCGAGGGCACCGGACAATTGCTGTTGAAACTGCAACCTGAGGTAATGTCAATGTTCATGAACTCAGATCTGCTTTGGTTGAAAGGACACACCTGATGTCCTGTGAATGTTGAGCTCCCATCGATCAGCTCTGTAGCTGCCACTAAATGAACTAACAGGACCAAATCTTTGCTGAAGGTAGAGCAGAAGCTCTGCAGTTCTTCCACCTCCACGATCAGTGCCATATCCATAGTGGTTGTCAGGGTCCCTCAGTGTCTCAGTTTGTCTAATAGCATTACTGGAGCTTGAAGTGACAGTACTGGCATAGTATCCACTCTAAATGAAGAGTCACCAAACATAGGCTCAGTAGATTACTCTGAATAACATCTTGACTTTTTAATTACCAGAATTACTCTGTCAATGATGACTGCACTAGTGACACTCAGTCTCCACCTCACTGGCTCATAGGATGTCAGAACTAGTATGAGAGGACGAGGACTCTCTCCAGAGACACTGACTATCACGTTTGTGTCTCCTGCTACTCTTTCTGTAAAGAACCCATGTCTTCCATTACTACTCTCATAGTTCCCAATGACATGGACTTCATAGTTACAGTTGTCAGATGCCACACAGCTGTAAGTTGTCTCAGAGTCTCCATCAGTAGTTGGAGTCCCAACGATAGATGCAGAGTCTTGTTTTATCAAACAACTGCCAGTTGCAGCTGCATTATTGAACAATACATGTGCAGCAGTTATAGAAGGACATCGGCACTGCCCATCAACACAAGTCAACGGTTGGTAACCATTAGGTCCACTTAGACTACCACAGTAGTTGTGTGGACTGGCACACTCTCTTATCGTGGAAGTGAAACAGTCAAAGATAGTAATTCTCTTTAAAATATTATTATTGGTTCGCCAACACTCGCATCATTCCACTATGGCATTATACTGTTACTCACTGAACACCATTGCATGCACACTACTGCTTCCCCCACAAGGTTGTTTCCTAACAGGAAGATGGAACGCCAAATGCGACAAAAATAGTGAAAACGTATTGAAATTGTAAACGCTATCGATCTTTGTTGTGCAGCAATCGTTCGTCGTCCGTTCTCAGGCGTACGTCGTTTATTCAAAACCGGTACCAGTCATGCTGGAATAGAACCGCGTTCAGATGTAATCGATCGTTGTCATGCGGAAATTGTTGGTCGTTTGGTAGCAATGGCAGGTCGGTATAATAGCCGTGTGCACGTTACCGCGTGCGTATAATACTAAGCGCATGCATAGGACAGCTAAAGTTCGTCCCGATTCTTACTAGGCACACGTGTGTGGCCGCGCCGTCTACTTTGATGGCATGGCTGCCCGATTTCCTTCAAGCGGTGTAAGCGAAGAGAGAGAAGACATTGGGCTAACTTCAAGTCAGCTAAGAGGGCCAGAGACTGCTTGAAGGAAATCGGGCTGCAAAAAAGCAGATGGCGCGGCCACACAGGCGTGCCTGGTACAAAGGTCACAAATCCGGACGAACTTAAGCTGCCCGACGCATGCGCTTAGTATATAGATGTCGCGCAAACGACAAACGACCAACAATTTCCGCATGACGACGATCGATTACATCTGAACTCCAGCACGACTGGTACCGGTTTTGAATAAACGCTGGAGAACGGACGACCAACGATTGCTGCACAACGACGAACGATTACTGCACAACGACGATCGATAGCGTTTACAATTTGAATACGTTTTCACTATTTTTGTCGCATTTGGCGTTCCATACAGGAAAGACTCTGTACTCGAGCATCAGCTGATAATTCCTGGTGTCTGATCTATTCTTAATGGTTCCCATTGTACAGGCAGCATTTGAGGCCATGTCTAATATACCTAGAACATTCTCCTGTAACTGAAAGGGGGTTAATGGACATGATCACATCTTACACAAGTCGGGTAGCTATGTGATGATTCATTACTCATAGGTGTGTTATTGCATCATCAAAATGTTTCCCAAACTGCTGTGTGAACCTTAGACCTTACACAGGAAAGTCACAGAATGTACTTTTGCACCAGATACTTCCTGTTGGGAACAACCACTACAGGGATGCTGTTTACAACCTCATTCCTCATTGTCCACCCTGGCCCCCCATTATACCAAACGAACCTACAGACTGTAACGTGCATTACTACATGTTTTCCTCAGACAACCAACAAATTGAACACTAACTCTATGTTTATTTTCAAGTGTCATAGTTTGTAAGTGTAACAGCTTGTGTCTATGTCGTATATACAACGGTATGTATTAGTTAACGTATACGCGCCGAGACTGCCGACGTTAACTGATTTGTAGTCCAACTACTAGCAACTAGCCAATCACAATGCTGAATTTCTGCTGCGTCATCCTGCACTAATGATTGTACTAATGACTGTTGTGTAAACTTTGGAAGCCAGACAATATGCACTACGCCTATATAGCTGTGATAAGGACTTCCTTGCAGCCCACCGGGTTGTTTGAAGTTGGACTACAAGAGTAGGTAATGAAAGTGTAGCCTCTCACCGACTGTCACAAAGCAAAAAGACTGAAACCAGAGCACAAACCAAATTATAGCACCCTGCAAGAACAGAAACGGGCTAACTAAGCTTAGCTTAACCATAGAGTATAGAGTATCTATGGCTTAACAATCCAAAATCATTTTACTTTTCGTTCCATGGTTTTGGGTTAGAATTTCGGGCGTCGAACAGTTACTCTCGACGACAATTTTCTTTTACAGCAGATGATTTTCCTTTCTTCGGTCGAATAATGTTTTCTGCCGACTACTTTGTACTGCGGCGGCGTTTCTGCTTTTCACCTTTTTAGAGCGCCGATTGGCCTTTTGAGAGCGACGGATCACAACGCCTCGGGGCGCTTGTTATAACCTAGTGGCTATTTGTCTGCCACCCGGATGCATATTCCCCCGTAGCTCTTGGTCGTCAATCCCGTACACGCCGCGTGTACGGCCCCACCCCGCGACTAACCTTCGACCCTTGCAGTAGGTATATATCGGTAGTACTTAGGAATGCGCACGCGCATATTTTGCCTCGCGCCTGCCAGCCAATGGGTTATGTAATCATGCAAGAAGTATATACACGCGGCCCAGTAGGCGCATGCGCGTGGAAAACCGCTACAACCGCTATATACAACCGTCCATCATCATGACGTCGTGCGAAACCAGTAGGAGTAGCGCGTACAGCGACGACCTCCGCTGGAGAATCGTTTGGCAGACGTTGGCTCTACAGTTACCAATCCAGCAAGTTGCCATAAATCTGAGTATCGACCCGCGACAAGTTTGAGGAAACTGGACAAGTGCGTAAAAAATATTATCCCGCTGAGAATGCATATTGAAAGCTGAATGAACCGGCACAGTTTTTCATCCTCTACTTGGTACTCGAACTCCCCCTGTTTGTTCGGTACTCAGCTTTGGGTTGTTTCGCCTGCCGTGCTCTCCGAGTGGACCGGGCCACAGCAGCAGAACACCGCTCGCATGCGTATCCCGCGCTTTTCGCTTGGCGGTTGGCAAGATCTCAGAAATCGCTGTAAACGGCCCGACTGAGACCGCTCGTGCGCGCGCTCTACTGACTGCGCGCGAAGCCAGACTTCCTACGAATCTGCGTGCACGGCGGAAGCTAGACCCTTTTGGTGACTAATTGACATTCCTAAGCGTGACTAATTGCCGACACGTACGTACGTACGTACGCATATCGCGAGAATACAACCCGGAGTAGTTGCCTCACGCTAACGCGCTCGGCATTCGGCAACTAGTGGAAATGTTGAACATTGTTGGCGACCGGGAGGGACCCAACTTTGAATTTGCCCGCGATGTTCGGGCTGCATAACGTGCCGTCAACGCACAGCTTTCCTTTCGTGAAGCAAGACAGATCTACCTGTCGCCGTTACATAACGTATTGTACATTGGCAGAACGGTACTTACCTTACGCTTTCAGCTCGTCAGTCGTGGTCCACCAGGCAGCTGGCATGCAGCAGTATGTGCACGAGCGATCCTAGCGTATTTGCAAGTTGCAGCTTGGAACTATGAAAATTGGGAAGAGGTACAGCCTCGGTCAGTCACCGAAGGTTGCAGAGCATGCCGTCGAATGGAAGAGAGTTCTCTAGCTGGCTAGATCGATCGGCGCATATCGCGAGGCACCGCGTGTGAAAAATTTGTAGTTTCGGAAAGCCGCGCATGCGCACTTACACGACGTACGACGTACGATAAATACAGAAAATTCCGCTCCAACGATCGACTAGGTTGGCTCGCTCCCGCTCGCCAACTAGTAGGCGAATGCATGGCACTTTTGGCGAGCGGGAGCGAGAACACAATGACTGTCTCGACGGCAATTCGCCTTGTTCGATAGCTTCGGATCTGTTGGAGCCTGGCCTGTTGCGTTTCCTCTGATTCCGCAGCACGTGTAGCTCTTGCTCGTACACGACTTCTCGCTAGTCGTGCTTCCCTTTCTTCCACTGTTTCCGTGCTCAGGCGTTGCCTTGCCCGTTCCCTATCACACAGTCGGCGTCGAGAAAAACGAGCCTCTCTTTGCTCAGAAGTCTCACTGGTACGACGTTCTCTTTCCCTTTCTCGTCGACGACGAAGGGCATCATCTTCTCTAGACCAATCAATCGCAGAATCGATGATGCTAAGCTTGCTAGCTAGCTACAGCTATAGGGCAGCGGGGCAGCGATTGCAGCGCATGCCGAGGAGAGTTATCACGCTGGCTTGATCGATCGGCGCGGCAGCGTGTGATATTTGGAAATGATGAAACGCGTAACGAATCCGCGCATGCGCACTTACACGACGTACGCGCGTATATAAATCGCGCCGTTCTGACCACTAGGTTAGCTCGCTTCCGCTCGCCAATTATGGGGATGACACAGGTTGTCCTGCATTATGCCCTTACATTTGAGATTTTCATGTTTCACTTTCAGTTTCAATAAGATCCAACTTTTGACACATCAGACTGATCCGTATCGTCACACAAAGAGCATGTATCCAAGTAATGGCTTAAATAGCATAATCGGTTATTTAAAAAAGTCAGTTTTCAAAATTATTTTCGTTGTTGTTCAGTTTAGACAAGAGTATCTCAAAAACCACTTAAGATATGGAGATGAAACTTTGCACAGAGATTGGAATCCGTGACCTGGCATGCAAGAGCTTTTTACTACGAGCGAGCACTCCGAGTACAGTTACTTACGCTCCTGGTACACTTCAATCTCTTCAAAGCCTTCTGGTTGCTATGTTGGAAGGAAAGAGCCAACGCCCACTACAACGAAGATACTCACTAAAGCCAAACCTGAGTGGTCCTAATTTGTTTGTAAACAACAACAAAAATAGCCTAAGGCCATACATTATGATATAGACTAATAACTAGGTAGAGCAAATACCCAGAATGATAAAACTTTGTACACACATGCAACCATCATTAGTATCAAAATGTAAACATTATAGGTTTGTAAACAACAACAAACAGCCTCAGGCAATAAAAACTTGTAAAATGTGTTTGTGCCTACAACTTGATTATGGTTGGTTCTCTAACAATGAAACTTGGTACACTGATGTAGCTACCACGATGATAGTTCATCGAAACAGCGTCAGGCAATCAATACTTGTTAATAATGATGTTTGTGCCTATAACTTGCTTATTGTTGGTCTTCCAACAATGAAACTTGGTACACTGATTTTCCATGATAAAAGTTCATCGAAACAGAAATTACAAGGTTGTAAACAACAACAAACACACCTCAGGCAGTAAAAAAACTTGTGAACTATATTATTGCCTAGAACTAGCTCATTGCGGGTCCTCTAACATTGAAACTTGGTACACTGATGTACAATGATGAGAGTTCATCGAAACAGAAATTACCTAAACAGCAACGAACAGCCTCGGGAATTCAATACTTGTAAATGGTGTTTGTGCCTCTAACTTGCTTAATGAAACTTGGTACACTGATGTACCATGATGAGAGTTCATCGAAACAGAAATTACAACTTTCTAAATGAAAAGCACTGAAGTGCAAACCCTCGGCGCATTGTGACGCGCACGCGTAAGTAAACGCATGCGCCGTACCACTAATTGATGGGCTGGGTTTAGTTTTAGCTGTTACTCGGGTCTCTTGCCAGCTCGCGCAGAGTCTGACGCGGGCTAACTACACTACTAAATAGCATGCAATAGGCGATACACGCCCTGCATTGCATCTTCTCGTGCCTCTGAGGTACGCAGAGCACGCGGATCGATCTGACCATGGTAAGCCTTCCCGTCCGTTGATAAAAATGGCCGTCTAGCATTAGCCGTACAATGGCGGAAGCGCTCTAGCTCTGCAACGGAGCATTTTCAGAGAAAACCGTTCGAAATTTCTGACCTTCATTGCCCGTTAAGTAGAACGTGTCCTTTGTGAGACGAACAAACACCCGAGAAGTGAGATTGAGAGTAACAGACAGGCACACGGACAGACAGACAGACCCACAGACAGACCGCACTGAAGTACAAACCCTCGGCGCACGGTTACGCGCATGCGTAAGTAAACGCATGCGCCACACCACTAATTGATGGGCTGGGTTTAGTTTTAGCTGTTACTCGTGGTCTCTTGCCAGCTCGCGCAGAGTCTGACGCGGGCTAACTACACTACTAGATAGCATGCGAGAGGCGATACACGCCCTGCGTTGCATCTTCTGGTGCCTCCGAGGTACGCAGAGCACGCGTATCGATCATGCCGCAGTAAGCCGTTGTGTATTTGCATATTGGCTTTTTCCCGCTCTAGCTTTGCAACGGAGCGTTTTCAGCGAAAACCGTTCGAAATTTCTAACCTTCATTGCCCGTTCAGTAGGTGGTAACCTTTGTGAGAGGAACGAACACGCGAGAAGTGAGATGACGACAGACAGACACAACTACTGTAACCCTCACTGCGCATGCGCGCCGAGGGTTAATGAAGACCAT
>CASHTH010003332.1:0-19695 GCA_030341885.1 Geodia barretti
CCTATGGCTGGCGCCGCCGCGGCGCGTTCAACACCCTTTGTTTTTCTCCGTACTCTCGGCGGCGCGGAGGTCGCAGGAGTCACGAGCTGGGCGAATTCGATGGCCGTGCATTTAACGGGAGAACAGGTTGCCCGGAGTCGTCTGCCTTCAGGCTCTGCGCGGCACCAACGCGCAGCGCGGTCGAGGTGCCCACGGATACGGTTCCAGAACGCGCCCCATTGAGGCTTGCCCTGTGATCTACTTTTTCCAAGATCAACCGGATATCCCACTCTCGCCAGCAAGACGCCTCCTACGGCATCAACGTGTGGGACTCGCTAGCGCGGAAATTCAGCCTCCTCTTGTTCATCAAACTCAAGACCGCGGGCCTGCGAAGTCGAGGAGACTTCGACGTCCATCAACCGGCGTACCGTTCCCCTTCTTACCCCACACCCCTTTTGATTGGCGCCGTCCCAGTTCTCTCTGTGAAGTCGTCCCTTCGATACTATGTTGACCCGTGGTGGTTTGGCGTATCCCAATACCACTGATGTCATCATCTTGCGAAAGCCCAGCCTCTTTGCTCGAGACGTGTTGTGATCCGGAAACAGATGCCAATCTCTTCTACCAGTCGCGGCTCCAGGTTTTGATCAAGATCATACCTTCCCTTCCAGAGTATCGATACCAACTGCTCTCGCTATCCTCGGCGAATTCAACGGCAGGCCGAATGTTCCGCAGCTTCGAGTCCGGGCAGTCCGAAGATCTGCTTTTTCATCCGTCATTTCCCGATCTCAATATATCGAGTACGGGTCGTACACGGTGATTCCGCAGCCCGACACCGGATACACAAAAACACGTCTTTGCCGCCCGGCTTTCCAGGCGCTGTGGTGATCCTTTCCCCGTATGCCAGCCTAACAGCATACATCAACAGCCCAGGCTCCGTTTTTTTTACGTTGTCACAGCGCAGTGCCTCCTCCTGCGCGGAGAGTCCGAAGTCTCCCGATCGAGCCGCCAGGTGCCCGTTGCGGCAGCACGCGACCATCGGGGGGGCTGCGGGTGGTTTTGGGCGTTGATGTCTGTGGCCACTCCGCTGGTACTAATACCCGGGTTGGCGTGGCGCCCTGCGCCGGGTTCGGGCGGCGCTGCGGCTCAGGAGGAGGCCGCCAACTGCAAGCCCGTACTCTTGGCCATCGTTTTTCTCCGGCCCTGGGCCGCCTGTTGCTCGATGCGGCACGCGCCTCGGACCGGCTGGAGCTGGTGGGATTCCCTGCATCCGCACCCTGCCCAACGTGGCGGAACTTTGTCGCCAACTACGGCGGGCCCTTCTGTTCTCCTTGACGAGATCTGCGCTGCCGACGACGTCGAGAGGCGGTCTGCTGCCCACCCCGCACCACCATGCCACTACCGCCAGGCGATGGCCGCCCTGCGTGGGCGGCAATCACGGTTTTAATCGAGAACCTGTCCGCCAACGGTTGCCGAGGGCCGAGGCGCCTGGCCGCGGAGTTGCGGATCGCCGTGGCCTGGTGATCGGGGTCGGCCTGCAGGGGCGCCGTACCGGGGCGGTGCGCAAGGCGAAACAGATGCTGGATGCCGGCGAGCTGGGCACCCCGGGTAAGCTACGGCGGCACTGCCGCTCCGATCCGTTGGCTAGCACGGACTGGAAGCACAAATGCGCTCATGCGGTGCCGGGCGGCCGCTGGATCAGCTCGGCGTCCACTACGCCGACATCCTGCACTACCTGTTCGGTCCCATCGAGCAGGTCACGGGTTTCGTCACCCGCTCCGTCACCGGGGGCACCAGCCCGGATGGCCGCTTTCAGTTTCTGCCTTCCGGGCGGCGGCCCGGGAAGCTACGTTACCCAGCGGTCCTCCTACGTCATCGCCTGTCGATCTACTGCTACTGCTACGCGCACCGCCGTCGCCTGCACATCCGGCGCATGGGACAGGATCGGTGTGCAGTCCGCTCGTCGATAACTTACTTCCACCGCCAAGAGCAACCGGCCCGGCGTAACCGCGGCGGTGCCGTTCGAAAGCTGCGCCTCCGTTCACCACGTCGCTGGCAGGAAGAGCTGGAGACCTGGCGCACTGCATCCTCCCCACGTCGTCCATCCGGATGTGGCGCGCCGAGGGCATCGCCGCGCTCCCGGTTCGCCCGTGCCCTCTCGAAGCCATGCCACCGGCCGCACCGTCCACCTCGCGCCCTGACGCCGCGCACGGTGCCTGCTCGCGAGCGGGTCACGACGCAATCCTGAAGCGAACCCCGCTTCAAGTTGCCAGCCTTGGGCGGGGGCTATAGGATGGCGCGATGCGACGGTCATACGTGCCGTCTGAACCAGCGTGTTGCCCAGCCCCCATTTGAGACGTCCTCACCAACCGGTGTTCGCACTTTGCGAAAAAATGTAGCGGCGGCCGGCAACGGCCATGGAGCCGGTTGCGCACCAAGGAGGTTCCCAGTCGAAGTAATCGTAGAGCTATCGTCATGTTGGTACGGATGGCACAAACGGCAGCACTCGATGCCGTGACGCGGCAGAGCCTGATCGGGCTCGCATGTTACCTGTTACGGAGGTAGGCATGAAAGCAAAACAAGCACTGGGCATAGTCCTGATGGTGGGGACTATGGTGGCTGTTCCCCTGGCATTTGGCGCCGGCGAGGGCGAGCAGGCGGGCACTGAGGAAGTGATGCTTGCAGCGTGGATCAACGACTTCAATCCCGAATCGCGTGCCCTGATGGTGGATGAATTGATCCCACGGTTCCAGGCAGACAACCCCGGCGTCACGCTGGAGATGCAGTTCATCGGATGGGGCAATCACTCGGAGAAATATCTCACCGCATGGGCGGGCGGCGAGGTCCCTGACGTATTCGAGCCCGCTCTCGAGCAGGCGGCCGAGATGATCGCCAGGGGGCAGACCATAGCGCTCGACAAGTACGTGTCCGCATGGGGTGAGATCGGCGACTTCTACGAAGCCGGCTATGAGCCCTACATGAAGGATGGCAGCTACTACACCGTCCCGTTTCGTCTTGACATACGCAATGTCTATTATCGCAAGGACATCTTGCGGGAGGCCGGGCTCGATCCGGAGCAGGCGCTGGACAATTGGGACGACCTCGCGCGGCTCGCGAAGGCTCTCACGATCCGCGATGGGAACAAGGTAGAGCGCGAAGGCTTCAATGTCGAGATCGGCAACTTCGGCGCCCAGGAATTCGTCGAGTTCGTGTGGCAGAACGGCGGCGAGCTGCTGTCCCCTGACAACGAGCCGCTCCTCGATACGCCGGAGGTGCTCGAAGCGCTCACCTTCCTTACCGAGCTGTACCAGGAAATAAGGCCGGAGGGAACGGCGCAGTTGCCGCAGTCTCCAATTCCCTATTTTGCCACCGGACAGCGGGCCATGGAATACGGTGGGCTGTGGACGTTCGTGAGCGTGCTCAAGTACGCCCCGGAGCACGTGGACGACGTGGGTGTCGCCCTGCCCTTGCTGCGCAAGCAACGGGTCAACAATGTGTTCGGCGGAGGGTTTGCCATCTCGACGGCGGCGGAGCACCCGGACGCAGCATGGCGCTGGATCGAATACTTCGTGAGCGCTGACGTTCAGGCACGCTACAACGAGTTGATTGGCCAGATGCCGTCACGCCGAGCAGCCGTGGAGCACGAGTTCTTCCAGCACCCGGTTCTGCAACAGGTTCTGGATTCCGCTCAGTACGGGAAGATCTATCTGATCATCCCGGCCTGGTGGGAGATGTTGTCGGTGCTGGGTGATCAGCTCGAGCTTTCCTACAACGGGCGCAAGACGCCGGCCGAGGCGCTCGCCGACGCGCAAGCGGGATGGCAGGGGATCCTCGACCGGGAGTCGCCGTAGGCGCGCGAGCTCAGCTCGACCAGGCCGGCGACGTGACCGTGCTCGGGACACGTCGCCGGCTGTTCGTTGCCGGTATGTCAAGCAAAGGGCCGAAACGGCGCTCCATGGGGCAGCTCGCCCGCAAGGAGGCGATTGACGGATACCTGTTTGCACTCCCCGGCTTGCTGGGACTGTTGCTGTTCATCCTGGGGCCTCTGCTCGCGTCCCTCGTGCTGAGTCTGCATCGGTATACCGTCTTCAGCCCGCCGGAGTGGTTGGGACTGGACAACTACGTTCGCTTGTTCACCGACGACCATCTGTTCTGGAAGTCGCTCTACAACACCTTCTACTACGGTGTGCTCAGCGTTCCTCTGGGAATGGCATGCGCGCTGTTCTGTGCGCTGGTCCTCAATCACCGCCTGCTGTTTCTGAAGCGGATCTTCCGCACCGTGTACTTCCTTCCGGCGGTCACCTCCGGCGTGGCTGTGGCATTCCTCTGGCTCAGTATTCTCGATCCGTCATACGGCTATATCAACCTGTTCATCGAGTGGCTCGGGTTTCCGGGGCCGCTCTGGCTGCAGAGCGAGATATGGTCGAAACCGGGGATCGTTCTTATGTCGGTCTGGGCGGTCGGCCACAACATCGTCATCTATGTCGCTGCACTACAGGGCGTTCCCGACAACTACTACGATGCGGCGGCGGTAGACGGAGCGAACGGCATACAGCAATTCCGCCACATCACGCTGCCGATGTTGTCGCCTGCGCTGCTGTTCACCTTCATCATGGGCATCATCTATTCGTTCCAGGTGTTCCTGCAGGCGTACGTGATGACCCAGGGCGGGCCGTTGAACTCGACGCTGTTCTACGTGTTGTACCTGTACCGCCACGGTTTCGTCTGGCTGAACATGGGATACGCATCGGCCCTCGCGTGGGTGCTCTTCTTCATCATCCTGGCGCTGACGCTGACCGTGTTCAAGTCGTCACCGTTCTGGGTCTACTACGAGTCGAAGAAGGGCAAGACGATATGACCTGCCTATGAAGCGCCGCGACCTCCTAGGCAGCATTGGCATCCATCTGGTTGCCGTGGTGCTCGGAATTGCCTTTTCGTTGCCGTTCTTTTGGATGATATCCACGGCTGTGAAGACCACCAGTCAGGTCTTTCGGCTGCCCCCGGAATTGATTCCCTACCCGCTTCACTTGACGAACTTCGTCGAGGCATGGACCGGCTTCGTCCCATTCAACCAGTTTCTCATGAACACGTTGATCATCGCGGTCAGCGCGACCATCGGCAACTTGCTGTCGTCCTCCCTGGTAGCGTTCTCTTTCGCCCGCTTGAGCTGGCCGGGCCGAGATTTCTTTTTCATCGTGATCCTGGCCTCGCTCATGCTCCCTGAGCACGTGACCCTCATCCCGGTGTTCGTGCTGTTTCGTACGCTGGGTTGGATCAATACCTTTCTGCCGCTGATCGTGCCCGCATTCTTCGGCAACGCGTTCTTCATATTCTTCATCCGGCAGTTCATCACCACGATCCCGTTCGAGCTCGACGCGGCCGCTCGCATCGATGGCGCGTCCACCTTTCAGATCTTCCTCAAGGTGGTGATGCCGCTCTGCATCGCACCGCTCGCCACGGTCGCGATTTTCAGTTTTCTGTTCAACTGGAACGAGTTGGTGCGGCCCTTGATCTACCTGAACAAAGAGAAGCTGTACACGATCAACCTCGGCATGACCATGTTTCGGACGCAGACCGAGGTGTACTGGAACCACCTCATGGCGATATCGGTGCTGGCAATGCTGCCGCCGCTGCTGATCTTCTTCTTCGCTCAGCGCTGGTTCATACGGGGGGTCACGATTACCGGGCTCAAGGGCTGAGTTGCGCGCCGTGCGGGCGGCTTATCGGTCGATCCTTTTGCCGGCCAGAAAGTCGTATGCGGCGTTGCGGTAGAGCCCGATCCTGGTGATCTCCCGGGGCACATCGGCGGGGTAGGCACGCAGATTCACTGACACGCGGGGACGCAGGCTGACGTTGGGCGTGACGCGATGGTAGATGTGTCCATGGAGGAGGACGAGCGTGCCTGCGCGCGGAGTCAGCATCACCTCACCGGGTATCGGCGCCTGCGGGGCGCCGGGGGAGATTCTCCCCATGCGGTGGGAGCCCGGCACCACCACCACCGCGCCATCGTCGACCTCGGTATCCTGCAGGTAGAACAACCGGTTGAGGTTGAACTGGGACGGATCATCCGGGGGACAGTCCTGGTGCCAGGCCTGCCCCTTGCCGCCGCCCACCGACCACATCGCCAGGCTCCCAGGTGCCGAGAATTCGCCGATCAGCTCGCGCGTCAGGGTTGCCAGTCTTGGGTCTGCCGCGAGCACCTGGAACGGCTCGACCTCCTCCCCGAGCGGATCCCAGGTGATTACGTCGCAATCCATCTCGATTGCAGCGCGGGAGACCGCTCCGATGCCGAAGCGTTCGCGGACCAGCGGTCCGTAGTGGGCATCGATCTCCCGGTTCAGGAAAGCGACCTGCTCGCGATCGAGAAAGCCCGGAACCACGACCACGCCGTGTTCGGCGAACTTCCTGCGGCGGGAGTCGGCGGAAGTTGCCACCGACGCCGTGAGCATGTCACCCATGGATCGGACCCTGCCACACAGACACGCGGAGTGGAAGGAAGCGTAGCCGAAACCCGAACCCGGCCATGCTGCTACCCGAAGAACCCGTTGCTACCGCGGTCGGGTACGCGGGGGTGGCGGATCAGGAAGCGGGCGATCTCTTCCAGCAGTTCCTGCCGGCGGTCGCGATAGGCGGGATCGTCGTAGCGGTTGACCATCTCGCCGGGGTCGTCAGCCAAGTCGTAGAGCTCGCACGTGTCGTCGGCGTAGAAGTTGAGCTTGAGATCCTGGCTGCGCGCCATCTGACCTTCCAGCAGCATGGCGTGCACCACGTGGCGATGCTCGGCCTCCGGATCGGCCACGACCGGCGCCAGGCTGCGGCCCACCGGTGCCTGCATGCCCTCGGGATGGGGTACGCCCAGGACGTCGCAGATGGTCGGCAACAGGTCCACCATCTCCGCCATCTGCGCGCGCTCCGCTCCGGCAAGTGCGCCGCCCGGCAGGCGGATCACCAGCGGCACCCGGACCGACGCTTCGTAGAGATTGCCCATCTTGCCGGCCATGCCGTGCTCGCCGAGCTGATCGCCGTGATCGGAAACCAGCACCACCAAAGTGTCGTCGAGCGTCGCGGTGGCCCGCAGCGTGGCCAGGATGCGGCCCACGCAGTCGTCGAACAGCGTGATCAGCGCCAGGTAGCTGGCGATCACTTCGCGCCGGGTCGCGTCGGGATAGGCGTTCCAGCTCCGGCGCGGGACCGCCTGGATCGATGGCCGCGCCGCGTTGTCCCGTGCGGTAGGCTGTGGCGACAGCGCGATCTCGTCGGCCGAGTAGAGGCCCGCGTACTCGCGCGGCGGGTACAGGGGCGGGTGCGGCGCGTAGATGCCCACGAACGCCGCGAACGGCCCGCCGCCGGCGCGCCCCCGCAGGTAGCCGTCGAACTGCCGGCAGGCCACGAAGTCGCAGTACTCGTCAGCGGCCCCTTCGAACACGCCGGTGATCAGATCGGGATCCTCGATGTAGCCGTGGTTCTCGAACCCCATGGTGGCCACCTTGTCGTAGGTGACCGAGCGGAAGCCGTGATTGGTGTTGTGGGTCTTGCCGAACGACACGCAGTCGAAGCCGTGCGCGGACAGATGGTGGCCGAGATCGCGCTCGCCGGCCGGCAGGCGGTGACTGTTGCGCAGCACGCCGATCTGGTGAGGATAGCGGCCGGTGATCACCGAGGCGCGCGACGGCACGCACACCGGGTAGTTGGCGAAGCAGTTGTGAAACGAAACCGCCTCGCCGCGCAGGGAGTCGATGTTCGGCGTGCGCACGAAGGGATACTTCTCGTGGAACACCACGTCCTTGCGCGCCTCGTCGGACATGATGAACACCAAGTTGGGCATGATGGCGACCTTCCGCGCCGCATCATACCACCCGGAGCCGGCCCGCGTTCGGGGCGTCGTGGCGATGGCTTGCATGATGGCAAATCATAATGGTATTTGTGGTGGTATGAGATCTACCATTGACCGTGCCGGCCGTATCGTTGTGCCCAAGGCGATTCGCGAAGCAGCCAATCTGCGCCCGGGCACCGAGGTCCAGTTTCGCGTGCAGGGCGGCCACGTGGAAATCGAGCCGGTCCCGCTGACGGTCACCCTGCAGCGCCGCGGCTCGCTGGTGGTCGCGGTGCCGCAGGCGGATCAGCCGGTCATGCGCGCGAAAGACGTAGACATGACCATTGCGGAACTTCGCAACGGACCCATGGAGCAGGAATCAGAGGGGTGACTCGCTATCTTTGCGATACGAGCGCCCTGATCGCGGCGGTGAGTTCGTGGCATGAACATCACGATCGAACAAGTGTCGAGATTGAGCGCCGCAAACGCAGCAACGAGCAGCTGGTCCTGGCCGCTCACTCTTTGGCGGAGACCTATGCGGTCCTTACGCGACTGCCCGCGCCGCATCGGCTCCGGTCCGTTGATGCCATCGCCCTGATCGAGAGGAACTGGAAGGACACGCCGATCATGCACCTGACGGGACTCGAGATGTGGAATGCACTGCATGAAGCACAGCGGCGCACCATGATCGGCGGGCAGATGTACGACGTGCTTATCGCGGTAGCCGCACTGAAAGCCGAGGCATCGACGATCATTACCTGGAACGTGCGCCACTACGAAGCGTTTGCACCGAGCATCGCCGTGCAGGCGCCGCCATAGGCGGTGGGCGTCATGGTGTGGCCGTGTCGGTGCGCATCATGGCCACAAGCTGCCTAGCGGCCAGCCGGTAGCGCACGCCGCCGCCCTCGTCCCGCGCAACCGGAACGCCGTCCGCGACATGGGTCGGTCACGTGCGGCGCGGTGAGGGAACGCGTTTCCCGTCGCACGCGGGGTGTTGGCTCAGGCGGGGTTTACCGCAGGAGTAAGAATACCTACACTACCAGTATGAGCGACAGAACTCACCGGACTACCGTTTCGGAGAAGGGCCAGATCACGATTCCCAAGGCACTCAGAGAATCGCTTGGCATCCGCCCCGGGACCGTGCTCGAGGTCACGGCGGTGCGCGGAGAACTGATCGCACAGAAACGCGAAGCCGAGGATCCGTTGCTCAAGTGGCGCGGCCGCGGTCGGTTACCGCGTGGCGAGACGGTAGACGCCTACTTGGCGCGCATTCGCACGTAAGTGACTACCGCAGTGGATACCTCGGTGGTGCTCGATCGTCATCACGGATGATCCGTTGCACGCCAATGCTTCCGTCGAGGCCCTGCGGCGTGCCCGTCGGGAAGGACGCCTGATCGCGTGTGAATGCGTAGTCGCGGAAACCAGACCCGCGCTGCAGTCGAACAGGGACTGACTGAGATGCTGCACGATCTCGGCATCGAGTTTGTGCCCGGCAGCGAGGCAGCCGCGGCGTTGGCCGGCCAGCACTTTGCGCGCTATCTCGAACGCGGAGGAACCGCGGGGCGGGTCGTGCCGGACTTTCTCATCGGCGCGCACGCTCAGATCCACGCCGACCGGCTGCTGGCTCGCGATCGCGGTTATCTGCGTGACTACTTCAACGAACTGACGGTTATGGAGCCTGGTCAGTCACCGCCGCCGGTGCCGGATTCTCGGGGATGACCTGCGCCCGCGGCGGGCAATTCGGCGCGCCAGGGTCGGTCGGCGGGGAGTTGGGACTACTTGTGAGAGGGGGTTGCGGTGCATCGTGAGTGGGATGCGGAGATTCTGATCGTGGGGGCCAGTTTCGGCGGCGTGTCGGCGGCGCTGGCGGCGGCGCGCGCCGGGCGCCGGGTGGTGCTCACCGAGGAGACCGGCTGGATCGGCGGACAGGCCACCGCCCAGGGCGTGCCGCTGGACGAGCACCCATGGATCGAGCGCTACGGCTCGAGCGAGAGCTACCGGCAGTTTCGGCGCTCGGTGCGCGAATACTATCGCCGCAACTATCCGCTCACCGAGCAGTCGCGCGCCGAGCGGGCGTTCAACCCCGGCGCCGGCTGGGTGTCGGCGCTGTGTTTCGAGCCCAAGGTGGGCCGCGCGGTGCTGGAGGAGATGCTGGCGCCCTACCTGTCGGCCGGGCGCATCCTGCTGGTGCTGCACCATCGGCCCGTGGCCGTGCAGGCGGACGGCGATCTGATCGGGCCGGTCACGCTGCAGTCCACGCGCGGCGGCGACCTGCTGACCGTCGCCGCCGACTACGTCCTGGACGCCACCGACCTGGGCGAACTCCTGGAGCTGGGCAGATCGAGCACGTGATCGGCGCCGAGGCGCATGACGAGACGGTGAGCCCAACGCTCTGGAGCACGCCGATCCCCTCCGGCAGCAGGGCTTCACGCACCTGTTGCGCGGTCGACTACCGCCCCGGCGAAGACCACACCATCGAGCGCCCGCCCGACTACGCCCGTTTCCGCGACGGCTTCGCCTCCCTGGGGGGCATGTCGGACGACCCCGCGCTGAAGCAGCGCCGCCTGTTCGCCGCTAGCATGGCTGATCCGACACGGTCGGCAAGGTCACTCGGCAACGCCGAAGACCATGAAGCATGCGGCACGGGTATCGTTCGCCGGGCAGCAGCATCGAGTCAGCCCTACCAGTTCTGCATCTGGAACTTCCGGCGCGTGCTGTGCGCGGCCAACTTCCTGCCCGGGCACGATCGACTGCGGACGTGACGATGCTGATGAAGCGGCAACGAGTACCGCGGCGGCGTGTTGTGCGGCGTCACCGGCGCGGAAGCGGCTGCCAACCGCGAGGCGGCGCGCCGCATGAGCCTCGCGCTGGTGCATTTCCTGCAGACCGAGGTCGAGCCCGGCTACGGCGGCGGGCGCGGCTTTCCCCGGCATCAGGCCGCGGCCGGATGTGTTCGACACGGCCGACGGCCTCGCGGTGCAGCCTTACATCCGCGAGTCACGCCGCATCCGCGCCGAGTACACGGTGACCGAGCGCTCGTTCCATCGCGAGCAGCCGGGCCGGGAGGAGCCCGGAGCGGTTTTGCCGACGCCGTGGCGGTGGGCGGCTACCGCATCGACGTGCACGAACCGCACCCGGCGGGGCAGAGCTACACGCTGAGCCTCCACGGCCAGCACTGGCCGCAGCAACTGCCGCTCGGGGCGCTGCTGCGATCGGGTCGACAACCTGCTGCCGGCGTGCAAGAACATCGGCGCCACCCACGTCACCAACGGCTGCTTCCGGCTGCACCCCAACGAATGGTCGACCGGCGAGGCCGCGGGCCACCTGGCGGCCTTCTGCCTGGACCGGCGTGCGGCCGCGCGCCGTGCGCGCCGACCCGCTCGTAGCCGCCCTGCAGCGGCGCCTGGAGCGGGACGGCATGGAACTGGAGTGGCCGCAGTGGCAGCCGGCGATGAGCTACCACAGCTACCGCGTCGACCAGCCCGACTGGTACTGGGGCGAGTCCGCGCGGGCTCCAAGACTGAGGTGATCAAGACCGGCGACCAGCATGCGGCCTCGTCGCGCGACGGCCGCACGGCATACCTCGACGGCGCGCTGGTCGACTGACGTCACCAGCCACTCCGCCTACCGCAATGCGGTGCGCTCGATCTGCGGCCTGTACGACTTCCAGAGCGAGGGCCGACTGACCGGCGGTCTGCTTGCACTATTTCACTGATGGCGCTATTTTCAGCATGTGCTGAAACGTCCAGAAACAGTGAAAGAACTGGAAATCGCGCCGTGGATGCGGTTCGCGACCTGCTCGGCGACGTGCCGAGCGTGGAGATCGAGTCGGTCGAGTATGAACGAAAGGTCGGCGCTGCCTACGGTGTCGATGGACTGATCGGTTTGAGCTACCCCGGTGAGAAGCTATGCGCTCGTCGTCGAGGTGAAGTCGAACGGAGCCCCCCGCTTCGTCCGTTCGGGGGTCTATCAGCTCGAGAGCTGCGTGGCGCGATTGCGCCAATCCGGTGAAGCGAACGGCGGCCGGCCACCTCATACCCATGCTTGTCAGCCCCTACCTGTCTCCGGAGTCGCGCGCCATCTGCACCGACCACGATGTCGCCTACCTCGATCTTGTCGGGAACGCGCGGCTGGCGTTCGACACCGTCTACATCGAGCGCGCCGTCGCTGACAAGCCCCGCTCCGAGACCCGTGCGCTACGCTCCATCTTCACCCCGAAGGCGGCAGCCATCTTGCGCGTCCTGCTGCGCGACCCGGATCGAGCTTGGCGCGTCGCCGATCTGGCCGCACAGGCCAATGCGAGCTACGGCCATGTGAGCAATGTCCGCAAGGCCCTGCTGGAACGGGAATGGCTCGAGGTCCGGGATGACGGCGCCGTTCTCATCCAGCCGCACGCCTGCTGCAAACGTGGCGCGAGAACTATCGCGCCCCGCCCGGTCAGTCCATCACCGGATACACCCAGTTCCATGGAAGGCAGCTTGACGAGCGGCTGCGGGGAAAGCTCAACCCTTACCCTGAGCGCCCGCGCGCGATCTACTCGCTGCACTCCGCTGCGCAGTGGCTTGCGCCCTTCAGCCGGAGCGGCACCCAAACGTTCTATGCCGACGACCGGCGCCGAGGTGCTGAAGGAGGCGTTGAAGCTGACGCCGCCGCAAGGGGAGCGAACGTGGTCCTGCACGTCCCGACAGATGAGAGCCTGTTCGACGATGCGAGCGAACCGGGCCGAACGTGTTCTGCACCAGCCCAATCGTGACCTATCTCGATCTCTGGAACGGCAGCGACCGCGAACGGGAGGCTGCGGCACACCTGGCGGGTGAGTCTTCCATGGCTGAAGTAGAGCCGCAATTCGCCTCCGACTACGACGACCGCACCACGGTCGCCGTCAAATCGGTGCTGGTTCGCCGTGATCGGTGGCGCCGTTCCCTGGCTGCTGCTCGGCGAGGCCGATTGGCAAGCAGCTTGCGAAACCCCTCACGGCATCGAATGTTGGTGAGTTTGCCAGGCGGCCCACCACCCTCGACGTAGATCTCCGCCCTCACCAGCGCACACCACCCAGCTTCCCCTTGGTCCAGAGCTGCCCCAGCCCGTACCGTTCGAGCCAGCGGGTGAGGTCCGATCGGTCGAGGACAGCATCATGCTGCGTTCGCCGTCGTGCTTTCGCCATACGAATGCTCCGATTCCGGGTGCTCGGACAGCGCGTCGACCAGCAGGTCGGAGTGTGTCGTCACGACGAGTTGGCACCGGCTTGACGCGTCGACCAGCAGGTCCGCCAGCTTGGGAAGCAGATCCGGGTGGAGCCCCAGCTCAGGCTCCTCGATTCCCAGGAACTTGGGCGGTTCCGGGTCCAGCAGCGCCGCCAGCAGAAAGAGATACCTGAGGCTGCCGTCGGACAGGCGCGATGCCGGGATCGAGTAATCGCCCTCCGTGAAGAGGAGTTGTACGGAGCTCGGATCGAAGTAGAGTTCGAAGTCGGTGATGCCTTCGTAAAGCTCGGTCAGATGCGCCGTCAGACGCGCTCTTGCGGCCGGGTACGGCGCCAGCCGGTTGAGGAACATGCCAAGGTTCGACAGGTTCTCGGTCAGCGGACTCGGGCGAACGTCGCTTCTCTGCGCGCCACGGATGCCGGCGCTCCGCCCGAACTCCCAGGAGCCGTACAGGTTGATGCCCTCGTAGAACGTGCTCAGATAGGCGAGCTCCGGATACTGATCGGGCTCTTTCCGCTGCGACAGAATCGACCGGTCGGGTTGGACGTCATCCCGTTGAAGCTCCCGCCGGTCGTCTCCAACTACGTTCAGCACGGGGCTCCCGCCCTGGAGTCTGTAGTAGAAGTACGAGTCGGGTTGTCCGGGGTAGGGATGCTCGTTCTCGATCCGCTCGTCGTCCAGGGTGAACCGGCGACCGTACTCTCTGAACGCGATCACGTGCCGTAGCGGTGGTTTTTGTTTTCCATGCGGGTTGTCGATGATGACCTCGACCGTCGCCGAGGACTGCGGCTGCCCTCTCCATATCCAATCACTGACGCCGCCGCCGGTGCGGACGGGATCGGCCAGATCGTGGGGAGCGGCTTGCAGCAAGACGATGACTCCAACAGGGGCGATTTTCCGAGCCGTTCGGAAACCGAAAAAAATCTCTTCCAAAAGAACACAAGGAGAGAAGCGTCAAAGGCTAACTAAAAGGAGGGGAGGAGAAGAGTGACAGTAGCAAAAAAAGAAAATAGAAAAAATGAGCGGCATCGCAGGGAAGGTGAGGAAATTGAAAAAATATCGAAAAAAAAAAAAAGAAAAAAGTAGAAATATATATAACTAAAGTAATAAAAAAAAACTTCAAAAAAAAACAAAATATAATAAATCAAAAAAAATAATAAAATGTTAAATATTAAAAAAATAAATTAATATAAAAAAAAAATCAAAAAACCTTAATCTTTAATAAAAATACCATTTATTAAAATCAAATACAATATTTTCATTATATTATTATGTTTTCAGACGTTGAGGGCAGACAGTTCGAGGTCGATCCCCTCAGGGCCGAAAGACAGCAGGTTCCTGGCCCTGATCCTCCTCAGAGTCGCCGGTTCGATGGGTGTCTGTCCGGTCATGGCGCGAGACCTCCCGGAGCACTGCCGGCGGTCATCCCGTTCGGGACCGTCCGGCGGATGCTGCCACGTTCTCCCGTTGGAGTATTTTCAAGGCTGGCATATGATACTCGCGTTCCCTGCCAGACGCTGATAAATCTCCGCGGCCCGATGTCCGGCACAACGGCGATCGGCATCGCGGTCAGCCGCCCCGTACCGCGATCATCAGCAGGTCGGATCTTGCGTTGGGGAGCGCGAGCCGCGTAACGCCGCCGGAGACCGTGAGGTCGGTGGTGTAGGGCCGCCGCCGTTCCAGGTCGAGCAGCGTGATGCGGTGGCGGCTCAGGTCGGCGTTGATCTCCAGGCTCACGGCATGGGGCAGGTAGACGGCCACGGTACCGGCGTCGCTGGTGGCCGCGGCGCGGATGGCGGGGTCGGAATCGGCTACCAGGGACTGGTTGGGCGCGAGGTCGGCCAAGCCGAAGGTCTCGAACAGCCAGCGGGCGTACCCGTAGTCCCAGGCGCCGGGCAGGCGCAGCGCCTCCCACCAGTCCATCGGCACGTACTTGTGGTCGTTCAGGAACCGCTTGTCGCGCGTGTGAAAGCTCCACACGCCGTGGCCGCCGTAGGTGACGCCCGCCTTGGCGCCGGATAGCAGGCTCTGCCAGGCGGCCGCGCGCACCTCCGATCGTGTCCACCGCCCGCGCACCCGGCCAGCCCCGGCAACTCGTCCGTGGCCCTCGTAACACGGCTCGGAGTTGATCACCGGGCGCCGGATCCGGTACGCGGCGAACTTCTCGGCCAGCCGCCACGGCAGATCGACCCGGTCGGCATGGTGTCCCGATTGGAACATGTAGAAATCGACCGCGTCGACGAACTGGTCCGGCAAGTCGGCCTGCGGGGTCAGGTGCATGGAGATCAGGGCCTCGGGGCACCCGGCGCGGATCATCTCCAGGGCCCGGAGGTAGTACCGCGGTTCATCCGGGGACTCCCAGAGGGTGTCGCCGGAGATGAAGAACATCGGCTCGTAGGAGCGGAAACGCTGCGCGATGTACGCCACGTACTCTTCCATCACGTCGAACGGCATCGGGCCGGCGACCGGGTTGGCAGTCGAACTCCTGGTGCCGGGAACGTAGTTGCGCCACAGCACGCCGAGCACCGGCACCAGGCCGGCTTCCACGGCCTCGGCGACCATACGCTCGGCCTTGTCGAAGTAGGCGGCGTTGCGGGCGCCGTAGTCCCAGCCGCCGTCGCGCGGCGTGAACGGGGTGTCGTTGGTCGCCGCGACGCTGGTGTCGTGGTTGACCGGCAGGACGCTGATCTGCAGCGCGGTGAAGCCCTGCTCCCGGCGGTAGCGCACGTACTCGGTCCACATGGCTTCCGGCACGTTGGAAAACGCCATCCAGGCGGTGTCGGCGAGGTAGAAGAACGGTTGTCCGCCGCGCAAGAATCGATCACTGGTCGGTGCGACGGTTACGGCTGCCATGTTGGTCTCCCTGGCGCGGCGATCACGCCTTGAGTTGTCTGTATGGAACTGGTCTCTTGCGCTTCAACGCATATGACAGGTGGGCGACCTGGATCCGTCGCGAATCGATGAGGCCAGAACGTCAGCGCCGCCTTCGGGTTCGTCCACAGGGTAGCAGCCGAGCCGGCTATCCGTCACGTGCTGTCGGTGCGATGGGTGCGATGGCGCGAGCGCTGTGCGACGGTGCGTGTTCATTTACAAGGATACGCCGGTCTACCCGATGATCTGGTGGCCCAACAGATGCTCTTGCGTGATGGCAGATAGAATGGTAGTTGTCCTGGCATGAGATCTACCATCGACCGTGGCGGCGGGAACGTAGGGCCCAAGGTGCAGGGCGGCCACATGGAGATCGAACCGGTCCCACTGACGATCACCCTGCAGCCGCGCGGCTCTCTCGTGGTCGCGGTTCCGCAGGCGAACCAGCCGGTCATGCGCGCCGCAGACGTGGACAGGGCGATCGCGGAACTGCGCAACGGACCGATGGAGCAGGAACCGGCGGAGTACTACCTCTGAGGGGTTGCCGTGTATCGTGAGTGGCGCTCCTACCGCGTCGACCAGCCGGGCCTGGTACTGGGGCGAGTCGGTGCGGGGGGCCATCGGGACAATTGACGATATCACTACAGTGTAGTTATTCTGTACTCGTGTGGTTGAGATTCGATTTCAGTGGGATGAGTGCAAGCATGCCGAGAACAGCCGCAAACACGGGGTTTCATTCGATGAGGCCCGGACCGTGTTCTACGACGACCGGGCTTTGCTCATCGGTGATCCGGATCATTCGGACCACGAGGATCGGTTTGTGCTCATCGGAATGAGCCCGGCGCTTCGAACCTTGGTGGTCTGTCACTGCTACCGCGAGGATGACGAGGTCATCCGGATCATTTCGGCCCGCAAGGCCAACCGAATGGAACGCGCCGAGTACGAACGCAGGTGGGCGCGATGAGAGACCACTACGACTTCTCGAAGGGGGGGCGCAATCCGTATGCGAAGCATCTCAAGCGACAGGTCACGATACGACTGGACCTGGACACGCTGGAGTATTTCAAGACACTGGCAGCGGACAGCCGCGTTCCCTACCAGACGCTGATCAATCTCTATCTTCGGGAGTGCGCCACCAGCCGCAAGAAGCTCGTCTTCCGGTAGATGGCCGCCCCAGCGGAGCGGGCCACGACGCGCTCCAGGGAGTGCAGTCCAGCCCGCGGCATCGGGCGCCGGCGGAAGGCGCCGGGTTGGCGGCCAGTTCGGGCCGCCCGCTTTACCGCACCTGTTCCGCCTGCGGCTGGTCGGGAACCACGACGGTCTTGATGTGGTTGCCGGAGGGGGCGGCGACCACTTCCGTGTAACGTTCCAGGTTGACGGTGCGGGTGACCAGGGGCGCGACCTGGATCCGCCGCGAGTCGATCAGGTCCAACGCGGCGCCGAACGTGTTGTTGTAGGAACGCCCGCCGATCAACTGAATCTCCTTGCGCCAGATGACGTGCGGTTCGATCGGGACCGTGTTGCCCGCGCCCGCGACGCCGTAGCACAGCAAACGGGCACCGATTGCGCAGATTCTGAACGCCAGTTCGGTGAATTCCATCGATCCGCGGGTGTTGATCACGATGTCGGCGCCCCGTGGGAAGCGGTGTTCGATGTGCTCGAACGACGTGGTGGAACAGTCGATGACCTCGTCCGCACCCAGTTTCGACGCCATCTGCAATCGCTCCTCGATGCTGTCGATCAGGACCACGCGCCGGGCGCCCTTCAGGCGGGTCAACTGCAGGAACAGTTGTGCGTTCACTCCGCCGCCGAGGATGGCGACGCAGTCTCCCTGTCGGACATCGATACGGCTGGTCGAATGCAGACAGCAGGCGAGGGGTTCGGCGACGGCGGCTTCGATCATGCCGGTTGCATCGTCGATCGGGTAGCACTGCTCCGCAAAGACGACGGTGTAGTCGGCGAATCCGCCGCCCTTGTGGCGCGGTTGTGGGATGCGATGCTCACACAGGTGGGCCATTCCCTGGTGGCACGGCGGACAGCGTCCACAAGGCCGATTCGGGCTCACCGCCACGCGGCTGCCGACCGGCAAACCGTGCACTCCAGCGCCGTGTGCCGCAACGGTGCCGGCCACTTCATGTCCCGCGATGGTCGGCTCGCGGCGGTTCGCCAGCTTGTGCGCGCCCGGTTTGTGGCCGCTGTAATCGCCGCCACAGATCCCGCAACCGCCCACCTTGACCAGGACCTCTCCGGCATCCGGCACCGGATCGGTCATGGACTCCACCCGGATGTCGCCGGGTCCGAACGTCAGCGCCGCCTTCATTTTCGTCCACAGGGTAGCAGCCGAACCGGCTATCCGTCACGTGCTGCGCTACGCGCTCTGCACTTGACTGCGAACGCGATGCGAGGCACAAAGAGAAAGATGAAATTCACCAGACTTGCAGACGAGCAGCGGGAGTTCTTCGACCGCAACGGATACTTGGTCGTGCGCAATGCGTTGGACGCCGACATGGTGGCACGCGTCACGGCGGCATGCGACAGGATCGCGGAGCAGGACAAGGACAACGGCTCCCGGCGCACCAGCCTGGACAACGTCCTGCCCGAGGACGATGTCTTCCTGTCCCTGCTGACGTGGGAAACGACCGTACCGCTGGTTGTACATCTGCTTAGCTACGACATTCGCCTCGCCAAGTCGCACCTCATCTACAACCACCCGGACCCTCCGGACGCCAAACCGTCGACCCATTGGCACCGCGATTTCATGGAGAGCCCGTTCGACCTCGGCCCCCACCGCTACCCACGGCTGATGATCAAGATCGCCTATCAGCTCACCGACACGACTCCGCTCAGCGGGAACACCATCCTGCTGCCGGGAAGCAACAACCAGACGCGGCGTTTCCAGGTGCCCGAGGGCAAGAACGATCCGGCCGGCGCCGTGGAACTGGAGATGCGGGCCGGCGATGCCTTTCTGTTCGAGAGCAGGACCTTCCATCGCATCGGGCTCAATCGAACCGACGCCACCAGAAAATGCCTGATGATGGGATACTGCTACGGCTGGATCACTCCGCTCGACTACGACGTGCAGCAGGACTGGCTGCTGGAGAAGGTCACCGACCCGATCGCGAGCCAGCTCCTCGGCGGAAACAAGCTGCCGAGTACGATAATCGATCCCTGGGCGCTCCGAGAGTGGGCCGAGCAGCACGGCGTCAAACGTTCCTCCGACATCGAGTACGAGCGACTGACGGCCGCCACCTGAGTTGTGCGCCTACCCGGGCAACGATCGGAAGCGGATTTGAGCCGGCGTGACAACGACAAAGGATCCGGCCAGACGATGCCCGTGCTCGGCGGCGAGTTCTACGACATCGCCGCTCATCGCGCCACGGACCTTCGCTGAGTAACGGAGCAGGACAACGCCCAGACTCGGTTCTCCGTATGCGAAAACGAGTTGTCCGAAGTCCTTGTCCTCGGTCAGCAGAACCCGACCATCGCTCACGGCGAGTGCTGCAACTTCGATATCGGGGGCTTGTGCATACGCGTCGCGCGATCGCTACGACGTCATGTCCGGCACTCCGAAGTGCGCGAATCACTGCATAGTCGCAGCTTTCGTCTGCCAGGAAGCGCACCTGCTAACCGGGATGCTCAACGAATATCGTCTCGTCGTTGGCGAGCGTCTCGGCGGCGAAACCCATGCTGCACGCAGATCCTCCCGCGTGAGGCGAGGATAGGCGTCGAGGAGTTCGTCCTCGGATGCACCCTCGCTCAGCTTTCGCAGGAGGAGTTCAACGGTAACGCGGGTGCCCCGGATAACCGGTTTCCCCAACATCACCTCGGGGTTCG
>CASHTH010003333.1:0-64951 GCA_030341885.1 Geodia barretti
CACTGACCCAACGGAGTTTGTGGACTATACCAAGTCCGAGAACAACGTAAACACGCTAAAGTAATGGGTGTATAAATTTTTGTCAAAATTTTAGAACCGAAGTGGTTATCAGAATAACCGTGCTATTAGGTTCTGGCGTGCGCATTGATAGGCTTTCAGCGTGTTCTCTGCGATGAACGCTTTGATGAGGGATTCGGTTTCTTCGGGGAGTTGTAGGATTGCAGTGTTGAATTCGGCTGTCGGATTGTGGGGGAAATTCGGTCTGTGAAAATCTTATAGACGTTACTGTTTAGGCGAGGATGTTTCTGGGAGTGCATAGACACCCCAGCGGACTTTTACAATCTCACCGAGCTTGGTGAGCCGCACGAGTTCGTGATGTATCGCTACTGGATTTCCATCAATGGCTGCAATTACGTCAGCTGCCTTTTTCTCACCGTCCGCCAGAAGCGCGAGGATTTGCTCGCGGAAAGGCACGCGTAGAGGCTTCCCACCCCGAAGTTTTTTCAACATACGGTTCGCCTGCCGTGATGAGCATGCGAGAATACGCTCCACCTCTTGCCTACTGGACTCCGCAGTTAGATTGTCCCGCTCGGTTTCAAAACGTTGGCGTATGGCGATTGTCTCAGCAAGTTTGTCGAGTCCGCCAGCAACCTCAAAATCTTCCCAGTCAAAAAGGAGTGTCTCAGGTCTGTCAGTGGTGTCGGGGATTTCAAGGCTACTCATCAACACCACCTTTTTGCCGGTCGATCGGTTCAATCTTGCATGTCCGACAATCTCTGTGATTAATTCTGCAACGGTCTGTGTATAAATTCTCTGAACCCGTTCATCTTTATAGTGTTGGAACTCCGTGTCTGCTTCATAACAAAGCGGCTCCTCATCGTTTCCAAACAAGATTTGCGCACGCCGCCACACGGTCCCCGGTTCCCAGTATGGCGTTCCGACTATCCAAACGACTTCCGCCTCCTCAAAAGCGGTCCCCAAATTATCCAAATACTTGAATTCCGTCAATAAACACACATTCTCTTTTTCTGCAATGTTTCTCAATTGTTCGATAATTGGGTCATAAGTAATAATGGCATGTTTAACGCTCGGATCTCTCTGAATTTCCGCACAGATACCCAGAAAAAACCGCTCTCCCAATTTAGACAGTCCAATAACGTCCCAGGTGCTGTCGTAGTCCAACAGTGTTTTTAGAGTGTGCACACCCGACCGAATCTGAAAGACCTGATTTCCCGAGACCCACGGTGTCGGGTTGATATGAACAACTTCGATTTCTTCATATGGGAATGCTCTACGGAAGTCCCGTTCAGTCAACGTTGCTGACATAAACAAAAAACGTTTCATACTCGGATGTAGTAACGGTGGCACCCAGAACTGTAGGACTTCGTCATACCATACCATCGGCGCGTCAGCATCCCGGGTGTAATGTGCCAAGAAACGCTTGAGTTGATGCCAAAACGTCCAGTCCGGATTCCGGTAGACTCCCGGAAATTCCTGAATCTTCTCGACCGTTCCCATATCTAAGATACCTAATCCGATTGCTCGTTCAATTGCCATCGGTATTCTCATGTCCTCGTCAACCCCAAAGGATTCGAGTCCGAAAACCGGTAATCCCTTTGCTGTGAGTCTATCTGCAGCGGCACTATCAAGGGGAATGTAAGCAAAAGCACTGCCTTCAAACTCAATTCCAAAACGTGCCAACTCCGCTCCGGTCTCGTCATCAACAACCTCTCGCTCGACCACCTTACCCCTCACATTGATTTGGCACATCTGTCTAACGATTTCTGTTTCGTGTTGTTGAAATGCCTGCACCACAGTGCGGAGCCGCTTGACAACAAAGTCGTCCGTCTCGCTTTCAATTTCTAATATGCTCAGTAAAGCCTGTGCGAAGTTCCCTAACACACTTCCTTGCCAGTTTACACCCCATTCTTCTAATCTGTCCCTCGATATGCTACATTCCAAAAACAATCCGTCCGTTTTCGTTGAACTGACAATACAAAGGCGTTCCGTGTCGTTGATGGGTTCAAGGATTTTTTCTGACACTGCCAATTGTTGTGGATTCAAAAACGTTTGGCTAAATCCAAATATTTGCGTCTTGGCACGTTGCAATATAACAGGCTGCGATAAATAGCCCCGCTCTTGGCACACTGTATAGACAGGGCACTGTGGACAGAGGGTTTCACTCGCATTCACTCCCTTCCCCACCAGTGCTAAGTACCGCTCCGGATCCTCACAGACATTTCCACGTTCAAAAGGAGTTGCCATCCGAACATCAACGGGTATCTCTTTTACCTGATTCCACAAGAAACTCACATGCCGCCAGCGTGCGAGAGATGGTAGGTTTTGTCTTTGGAAGTGTTTTACCGCTTCTTCTACTATTGAGAAACCCGCGCTGAAAGCAACTGTGCCGCTTTTCAGGAGATGTGATTCTACTTCATAGTTGCCCCTTGCGTCCGTCTCGGCAACAAGTCCAATAATGCGCTTATCGGTCTCAAAGACCCTCTTTATCTGACCGATATTCTTTTCAAAGGGCTCATAAACTTTCTCAGTGTCTTCCGACTTTTGCAGCACCAGCGATGGACGTTTTATCACCAGCGGGCTGAGTGTTCCTTCTCGCACCGCAAGCACTTTATCAGAAACACGGAGCTCAGCAGCAATCGGTGGCAGAATACCGGTATCCTCCCAAACATCTGTGATCAGTGTATCTTCCGTCGGGAGTCCAAGATCCGACGTAGATGCACGTATCCACACGATACCATCGCGCTCCCATAACAACACGTCTGTGTCACCATCCTCATCAACGCGCTGCGTCCAGTGATGAAAATTGTTCTCTACTCGGAGATAAGAAAATCCACGCTTCAAAAATGCCTCTTTTGCGAGATTCAACTTATACGAACCCAAGGATGATGGCGAAGTGATAGCCACTTGCGAAGTCGGTTTCAATCTTTCTATTCCAAATGGATCAGGGTCGTGCAGTTCCGTTCGGAGTGCATCAATAGAGGCAAAGAGAATCTCTTTAGCAATCACTGGTGGGTTTAACAGGTCTCCCAATAAAATCTCATAGCGCCCATCCCAAGGACTATGTCCCTTTTCTCCAAGGATCTCAAGATACACGTCTCGCCGATGTAGATTTTCCGGCATCAGGGTGTCCTTGTAGATATACAACCTCGACGCCTCGGTATTTGGATGGAGATAATACGGGATTCTGCAGGAGAAGCGCAGCCCTCCCGTCTTCGTCATGGTCAATAGTGGGTTCGGGACAACGTTTAGGAGTGCCTCAATACAAGCAAAAACAGTTTCGGGAGCCGCACAGATGGCTTCATATTTGAAATCCAAGTCGTGCCATCGCGCCCCATCGCGTTCGGAGGGAATACCCGTATACACCTGAATCCCCCACGATGTATGCCATTGTCTGATTGCCCAGTCTTCCATCCTTTGACGTCTCGAAAACCGTTCACCCCCAAAGGACTGTGGAACACGATCACGCTCAGAAACCCCGCCTATCGGCATAAAGGAGATGTCTGCCTGCTCCAAGTCGTAGAGTCTCACTGGGTACCTCTGGGCACAATAGACCGTGAAATGGTAAAAGAGTCCCTTGTAGACCGCAGGTGTGACAATCGTCTTTTTCTGTCGAAGCGGCTTCCCGCGTCGTTGGTGGCAGCGTTGAATAATATCTTTCAGAGCGTTCATGGTCATCTAACCTACTTTTGGCTGAAGTTCACCTTCGTAAGGAAAAACGGAGATTAAGGCACCAGAAACCTTATAAAATTCGCACCATAACTATTATCTATAGTGTCCTAATACGATTAAAAAGATGGCATCATTTTGGAAATAAATCAAGATGAAAGTGATGTTGTTTATGAGGTGGCAACTCGGCTTAACACGAAATCAGAAACCTAATGAAATACGGTACCACAAATTATCTTGTTAATCAAGCTTTTGTATATAGCAGAGAGATTTAGTTTCCTGATCACCGTAGAGACAAGCGTACGTTAAGGGCATTTCACCCAAAATTTGAGCAATTTGGGTTCCAAAAAGAACTTCGAAAAAAGTTAAATTCATGGGACTGTACGCCTTCAATCAAATTCAGACAGTTTTTACGCATTTAATAATTGCATTTTTCTATAAAAAACTGTATAACTTATATATTAGGACAAAATTATTAAATATAATTACGATATTTAACAATTGTCCTGATATATTTTCAAAACCAAGGCACAAAAAATGAATCCAATGCCAAACGGTATTTTTATCATTGATGGAGCATATACCTTCCAAGAGTTTGCGCGCATCCTCACGCGTGCAATTTTATCAATCGATGATGAAAACGAGGAGGCAGTTTTCTCAATAGCCGATGTCCTACATCTGCTCCGCAGTGTGAACGAGTATGTCCCAGGTGAGTTTGAACTTCGCCGCACACATTCTCATTGCTACCAGATTGTTTACAAGGCCGAAGACGCGGTAATTGAGAGTTTCAAAGAGAAGTGGGAGGGTTTTATCGAGTGAACAACGAAATCTTTATAGAAGCGAACAAGCAACTGACGTTGGAGGCGTACATCCATGTTGCCTCAGATATGATGTCATTAATCACAGAGGCTGCCGAAGGCATCAACGAGATAGACGAAACCTATTCAGTCCCTTAGCATTCACAATCTTTCTAATGGTTCTGACTTTTGTCTCGCTCGGATTTTCACAGGACGATCTCGCGCAACAGGCGTATGCTATCTTTGAACAAAACTGCCTCAACTGCCATGGAGAACATGGACAGTTTACTGAGGAAATCATTATCGAGCGCACAGCACTGATTGAAACCGGTGCGGTCGTTCCGAGGGAACCGGGTGCTTCCGAGCTGTATCAACGATTAATTGAAAAGCGTCTCGAAAGACGGATGCCACTTGGACAGCCGCCACTGACACCTGCTGCGATTGATACGATTCGCCGATGGATTTTGGCAGGTGCTCCAAATTGGGCGGACACCACTGAATCAGATAGTCCTTTCATTACCCCCAAGAAAATGCTTGAGACGATTGAGAAGCATGTCAACTCGTTGGCACCATTTGACCGCACCTACGCCCGTTATTTTACGATGACGCATCTGTATAACGCCGGTGAGACGGCTGAGGCACTGCATGCCTATCAACGGGCACTCTCGAAACTCGTGAATAGTCTCTCATGGGGGCGTAATGTTATTAACCCACGACCCATTGATCCAGAAGAAACGATCTTCTATATCGACCTCCGAGACTACGAATGGGAGATCGGAACCAACCGATGGACCCAGATTGAGGCGGAATATCCTTATGAGATTGACTTCAACGCGCCAACACAGACAACACTTCGTGAAAAACTAACGAACCTGCGCGAAGCACTGAACTGTGAGGTGCCGTTTGTTCATGTGGATTGGTTCCTTGCGACAGCATCCTTGCCACCCACTGTATCACGACATCTTGGATCTTCCCCAAACAGATCGGGAATTAGAAACACGGCTTGAGGTGAATGTCGTTGAAAATCTTCGGAACGCAGCAGGAAAACGCGTCTGGCGTGCGGGTTTCAACGATTCGGGTGTCTCTAATAACAACCGCGTTGTGGAACGTCATGACTCTCGATATGGCGCGTATTGGAAAAGTTACGACTTTGCTGGAAGTGTCGGAACACAGAACGTTTTCACGCATCCACTTTCGTTTACACACGATGGAGGTGAGATAGTCTTTAACCTCCCAAATGGTTTGCAAGCGTACTATTTGGCGGATGCCGGCGGCAGACGGCTGGATGCAGCACCGATAAACATTGTTCGGAACCTCGCTGCGAGTGATCCGACTGTTCGTAACGGCCTCTCCTGCATCGGGTGCCATACTGAGGGATGAAGACGTTTGAAGATCAGGTGCGTGGTGTTGTCGAGCAGAACCCAAACCCACCGTTTAACAAAGACCGTGCGTTGCGGCTCTATGCAGAGAAATCTGTGATGGATGTGCTGCCTGCCGTGGCGGAGGATACGCACGCTATCAGACAGGCCCCAAAGCATTGAAACAACTTGAAGCCGCTGGCGGTATCTTTGGCGGGATTGAACCGATTCAGCGATTCTACGAGGCGTTTCAGAGACCGCTTGATGCGGCACACGCTGCGCTCGGTTGGTCGCTAGAGACTGAGGCGTCTCTCAACAGATTCAGCAGGATGTCAGTTACACAAACTTAGGGTGGCTCGTGGTACTGGAGAACGCGACCATGAAACGCGATGCGTGGACATCAAATTCAGTGACGTCGTTTCTTTGCCGTAGCGATTGTGTCACGCACAGCGTGCCTATCGCCTCACCGCCAGAACGCATCCCTGGAGAATCCGTTCACATTCCCCGATCCGAACCTGCGTCTGCCGCAGTTGCAGGGCTCTTGGCAACTCACGAACGCCTCATCACACAGCGAAGACATGGCGACTTTGGAGACCGGTATGTTGCGCATGATAAAGGCATGGTACAGCGATTTGACAGGGCTGTCAGCTCGCGACCGATCTGCACTGCGTTGAGCTTCGCGACAATCAGATGATCCGACTATCACTCCGTTCGACTGGGACTCACAGACATACGGGCTGCGGTGCATAGTGGCTCAATTTCCGATCTCTCTCCTCTTCGGGATTAAATCACTATGAGACATAAACTATCTTCCACATAACCCCGGAAATAACCGATTTATCTCTACTCGCGAGGGTTACACATTTATGCACGTTGTCGCTTGTAGGCAGCGGACTAAGATTCGGACCCATATCCGCTCTTGTTGCAGGTCTTTCACAATCTAAAACACTTTCCAAACCCAAAACACACACAGACACATACCTAAACACCCAACCAAAACATACAAAACACCTACCAACACCCCATACCAACAACACAACAAACCCCATGTGGGGTAAGCCCATGCGGATCTCTCTCTCCTCGTCAGGATTAAAGGATTTGGAAATTCTGGATATTTGCGGGTCAAAAGCTTCAGATATTTCAGTGCTCGCGAAGTTGACAGGGTTAAAGGAATTGTATCTTGCTGAAAATGGCATATCGGACATATCGCCATTACGGAATCTAACAGGTTTAACGCGTCTGAGTGTTAAAGAAAATAAAATATCAGATGTATCACCGCTTGCGTCTCTATTTCCAACTTGAAATGGCTAGATCTTCATCGGAATTCAATATCTGATTTATCATCTTTAGATGCGTTATCTAAGGAAACCAAAATCCTTTGGTTTGAAAATCCAGGTTTTCCCAAAGGGGGTCCTAAAATAGAAGGACCCTGGTTATGGATAACGGTGCCAGGAGAACGTCTTGATGAAAGCACAGACTTGCTGGCGCAGGCGAGCGGAGGCGTCGTGACGGAAAAGAAAACTTCTACTCAGGGGGCGACAGAAGGGAATTCCGTTGGTGAGAGTGTCTGGCAGTCTCATGCAATCGCACCCACGGGAGACCATAATATTAACGAAATGCTGCGTTCTTTCGGTGTGGAACCACCTACACATCCCAATTATGTTGTTTACGGTGTTGTCACTTTGCATTCACCGCGCAAACAGAACACTACGATGTATGCCGGGAGCGATGATAATCACAAGATTTGGCTCAATCGTCAGTTGGTTCACGAGAGCCTCAATGGGATGTGGGCTCGCGATTATTCAGATTTTTTTCCTGTTACCCTGAAACAGGGCACGAATGTCTTGCTGGTCGCTATTGATAATAGCGGGGGTTGGAACTGGGCAGGCTATTTTGGGTTTGAAGAAGGAACGGACTATACATTGTCAACCCCGCGTGTCGGATACACCTTTTCCGAGCCTGTAATCCATGTCAGTGATACTTTCACGCTTGATATCAGTGCAGAAGAGGTATATGATTTAGCGGGATGGCAGTTTGATATTGCTTTTGATCCTACTGTGCTTGAGGCGGTTGGGGTGAGCGAAGGCGATTTCCTGAAGATAGATGGCGCAACGACCTTCTTCCAGAGAGGAACAATTGATAATCGGTCGGGTAAAATCAAAGGACTCAGTTCAGCAAGTCTCAGCAAAGACGGTGCCAGCGGCACAGGCACACTGTTGTCGGTGACACTCGCAGCGAAAACGGCTGGACAGACGCAGTTGAGACTCGAGAACTTTCAACTTGCTGATATCACGGGTGTGTCCATCGCTGCGGGACCCCATGAGGTCGTCATTACTGTAGAGGGGCAACTCGTTACGGGAGACGTAAATCGGGATGGACAGGTGAGCATTCTGGACATGGTTCTTGTCGCTCGACACTTCGGGGAAACTGTGCCTGCCAACTCGGAAGTTGACATAAATGGCGATGGGATTATCAGTATCCTCGATCTTATCCTTGTAGCACAACACATGGGTGGATCGACCGCAGCAGCACCTTCGATGTTAGCTGTGGACGATATGCATGGATTGGATCCTGCGATGATACAAGCGTGGATAGAACGTGCTCAGACGGAAGATGACGGTTCCATTGCCTTCCAACGAGGCATCGCGAGGCTTCAGCAGCTATTAACATTGCTGATCCCTGAAAAGACAGTTCTACTTGCGAACTATCCGAATCCGTTCAACCCAGAGACGTGGATCCCTTATCAGCTGGCAGAACCCCAGTATTGAATGGAAGAACTCTTAGCAAATCCGGCGACAGTTACAATGTTCCTTCAGCTTTTTAAAATGGGTTTGTCTTTCGGTGCGACATACCTTAAGAAGAAATGGGAACCTAACGAAAGCGATGAAAATGCAGCATGGGCGATGTATGTTGAAATGATCACTAAGTAAGTGGAGGCCAAGATACCATCTTTCTGTGGGATACTTCAACATTCGCACCCGAGCCCGAAGATCTCGCGGATGTCAACGGTGATGGTGTCATCAACATCCAAGATTTGGTGCAAGTTGCAGGTGCTATTGGTAATTAGTCTGAAAGGGAAAGGCAAGATTTAAAACTCGCACTCCAGTGAAAATCACGAACGGAACATAATCTCCAAAACGTTACTTTCAACTTTTTAACCCCTATAACGCAAAGTTCATACAGGCAGAAAGTGAGCAAAAAATTTAAAACATCACGGATGACTCTGCAATCCTTTCAGTGGGAATCAACGCTGAATGCGCGTGTGGCATTCGGCGAGTTTTCCGTTAGGTTCCGTGTGGTGATTGTATTTCCCTCTGTAGACAGGGACATGGATGTGCCGAAGAAACAACGCCAGCACACCGATCTGCTACCCTCAGTTAAGTCGATGGGTAACCGGCATCTCTCACCATTGGTTGGCTGCCGCCATCTTCCAACCCGTTACGTCTGCCTTGATGTCCCCACCTATGCTGTAAAGGCATATTCCAACATCTTGCGGCTTATGCGGTTGCGTGTGTACGACTGCCTGACGTTCATTGATAAAGACTTCCACGAGCGGTCTGTCGATGAATATCCGTAAATTCAAATCCTCTCCTGCTTTCAACTCGAACGGCGCAACGCCATAAGGCTTGGAACGAATATACGGGTTTGTCGCTTCTTTGCCATCACCCACAGAAATCGTCTTCTTGTTGGCTGAGTAGAATATCTCCATCCCATTCTGGTTGTCTTTGTCACAGAACACTTTTACGCCATAGTCCCTCGCTTCGGTCGGCTTAATTGTGACATTCAATTCAACCGTATCGCCTGAGATTTCCTTCAGCCTGTAGTCCTCGCCATCTTTGACCGCAATGTTGTTCTCAACCGTTTCGTTGTAGCGCAGACACTCAAGCTCGCGAACCGGTTTAATACGCACAATCCCATCATCAGGCAGACTCAACTCCCAGGGCAATGAGAATACGCAGCTCCATAAAGTGTTGCCAAGGTCGGCCTCTAGATTGGTAATGACGACTCTGCGTCCGTCTGGTGTGAGAAAGGTCTTCGGTGCCCAGTAGATAGGTGTTCCGTGATCATTGTTGCTCCAACTCATCTTGGTATGAAAACTCGGGCGTGAACTTGTTATCCTTCCATTCACCCAGATAGTACCGGGCACCCCAGCTATGGCTGATAAGCAGCATCATGTGCGTGTCGCCGAGTTTGAAGAAATCAGTGCAGGAATGATCGTGATGCTCAAGTCCCGGCAACTCTTTCGTCATAAATTCACCGAGAAATTCCCACTTCTCAAAGTCTTTGGAGCGCATCAGTGTCGTCTTTTTATACCATGCCCCCAACCCGGGTCGGGTATCCTCCATGGCGTGATCGCCGGAAAATATGTAGTAGTAATCTCCCTCAACCCATGCCGTTGGATCCCAGAATACCCAATAATCGGCATCCCGTGCCTCTTGGGGCACCTCAATCTCAATCGGTTTAGACCAGGCTTCCAGATGCTCATCCGAAGCCTCGACATAGGTCGGACGCCCGCCAAATATGCCGACAAAGATAACTTTCTTGCCGTCTTTGGTGATAATCGTACCGCCCGTACCACAACCGCCGCTGCCCAACGCAAGGTCTCCCGCGCCGCCGCCAGTGAACAAGGTCGGTACTCGTGAAGTGCCCAAAAGCGTACTCGTCGCCTTTGCACATATAACCGAAATGATACTGACCTTTCCAGTAGATCATGAAATTGGGGTCGGTCGAATAGTTCCTTTCGGTATCACCTTCGGAATTAACCAAGTGATATGTCGGGCGACTCGGGTCATGCATCAGCCGTTGACGAAAATCACGAGCGATACGGACAGCTTCGTTGTCCAGGGTAAATATGTGTCTATCGTCTCGGTCAAAAACAACATACCTGTCTTCTTCATTCAGTTTTGTCGCGCCATAGTTTTTAATCTCGGGGAATTTTCCGGCATGATCTGTCCACCAATCATTTTTCGAGAAATCATACCAGCTGAACGGTTGAATTGCTGAAGGCGCGTTCGGTCTCAGATCCTTAATCTGCTCTTGCGTCAAAGCTTGGGCATAAATCCTGACGTCCTTGACTTTTCCCTTGAATGATGTGGCGTAGTTAGGATTTAGATTGACTGAGCCAATTACCAGTTGTAGATAGGGGCTGTTCAGAAAATCAAACGGCTTTTCGATGGTATAGCCGGCGTACACTTCCCCATCGCGGTAAATGGTGACCGAGTTGTCCTTGTAAACGGCGGCCATCATCATGAACTGTCCGGGTACAATTTCCTGCGCCGGATTTTGCGCGAGTTGTTCGGTGGTTTGCGTGCGAGTGTTATCATCGCTGGCGGTGGACCACTTCTCTGGAGCATCCTGCCCAAAAGCAAGTGCGTCATACTTGTCAGCCGCCTGTACGGTAATCACGCTGCAGTGCTTTGGGGCTTCCTCATCAAAGCAGAACCAGCTGACGAGCGTCTTGTCCGTCGTCGTGAACATAAGGGACCTACCTTTCAGTTTTGGGTCTTGATGCAACATTTCCTGTGGCAGCGAATGCGGGACCGAGGTTCAGAAACTACTGATTGCGTTTTTTTGAGGGTTTCCCTAACTGATGTTATTTCTCAGATACCGCACTATAAAAAATCGCATTGAAGAGCAGTCTTAAAGGTCCCGTGAGATTGCCCTCGGTGCTGGGGTTTGAAACCGAAAAGAATGACGCGCCCATCGCCTAAGATGGCTTCCAGAAGTGCCGCTTTCTGACGAATCCGTTTCTCTCCTTCGAGCCAACCACTCATCAACGGATTGAACTCAGGGTATGTCGCTACAACATTTGCACCCTCACGTCCGCCTTCAAAAACAGGTCCAGATTTAAAAAAGATTGCCATCTCTGCGTCCAGCCCATGTCCGATGGGGTGTTTCGTGTCTATGCGAACCCGTAGTAATGAGCCAGGGCAGAAAAATGCATCTTCTTTCGGTTGATTTTCTTTCTCGACCACATTGACAATGCCCTTTTCACCGAGCCCGAAGTATTTCAGAGGGAGTTCTGACGCACGATTCAAGCAGATAAGCGTGCCACCGTCCTCCACAAACGCTCGCAAATTCGCCAACCCTTCTGTGCCAATCCCACCGACATACTCCAGCGGTAATTTCCCTGTTGAATGCCCGTTAAGGATACCGGAGGCACCCAAATCCGGCAGAATTATGGCATCGTACCGCGCCGCCAAATCCCCGGCACGCATTTCCGCATTCGTGAGGTTGTTGTAATCGAACTCGTGCGTATCCAGAACCCAGCGCGTCCAGCCTTCGTCCATGTTTGCTGTCCACGGCTTATACAGACCGAGGCGCGGTGCGTTCACTCTTGAGAATTTTCCACTGAACGTGTCTTCGTCGATGGATATGTCGGCGTGAATGTGGATACCGAATTCCGATGCGAGTGCTCGCATCTCCTCAATCTCTTGTAGCGGAGGTTCTGCCGTTCTAATCAGGATGGTCCCACGTGGAAACGTTTTACCACCGAGTTCTATGTCCCGTTGTGCCGAGTAGAGCGTATATTTCGGACTGTTGTCTGCGAGTCTCGCTTTGAACAGACGATTGCGCGCAATCGCTTCGATGTTCGTTCGATTCTCAAACAGGTAGTTAGTCGGTTCAGAGGCACCTTCTAATGTCCCTTCCACTTGTGAGAGTGCTGACAGTTTCGTTAAATCCGCCTCAAAAGGATGCACCACAGTGATCGTTCTTACCCCCATCTGTAAGGGCAGTGTCCAACCCGCTATATCGTAAGGACGTTCGGGCGGTGATTCCGGTGAAGGACGACGTTCCGGATAGTGTTGCACCTCAAGCAAATCCTTCGCATGTGCCCGAAACGGTTGGGACATCGAAACAACATAGGTTTCTGCGGGGTATTCTACACCATCAGCGATGAACGGCGCGTTCGCTTGATGAATCTCTACCCCGCCGCGTCGCAAAATATCCAACATCTTGAGCGTTGTGTGGATGTCGCGTTGTTGTGTTGGAATCAGGAACGCACGTGGTGGTTCATCCTTCCCTTTCGCTATAGCATTGAGTCCCATTTTGTAAAAGTTTGTCTTCAGTGTTACCCGATGCTCCGCGACGAAGGAGAGAATTGACAGTGCCGCTGCCTTCTCATATTCTATGATGTCTCGCAATCGCCACCAGCCTCCGGGCCACGGTTCAGGAAAGTTCGTTCGGAGTGTATATTTATCAAGCCCGCGTCGGTGGCCTTTCAAAGTATGATGCGGTTGGAAAATGGGTGTTGCTATCTCCACGCGTGCCGCTTCCGTCAAAATGCCTACGATGTTGTGGCGATACGGCACCGTCCGAAATCCGCCGTGCCACCATGTGTCGTAAACAGCGTTCGAAAGCACACCTGTAAATCCTTCACTCGTCAAATCGAAGGCGAGTTGCGCACCAATAAGCGAAAGCGTCCGCTGTAGTAGCGGTGGAATATTCGGATTGACCGGATCAAAGTAGGGTGGGATCACAAACCGAGGTCCCCTGGTAACTCATCTCATGCACATCATAAACAACCTCTGGAAACCACTCCTCATAAAGCACCTGCGTCAACATCTGCGTCTCTATCTGTGTCAACATAAACCAATCGCGATTGTTATCGTGCCCCGTATATTTATGATACAACCACGGGATTTCCGACCCTTCATAAGGGGTGCCGACAGTGCGATTATACCAATCCACCACGATGTTCAAACCGTCTGGATTCGCCGACGGGATGAGCAGAATTATCACATTCTCAAGAATCTCTTTGATTTGCGGTGTCTCAGTGGTTGCGAATTGATACACAAGCTCCATCGACATCTGTGAAGAGGCGATCTCTGTGGAATGCAGGTTACAGTTAATCAGCACTACTGATTTACCCTCTTCCGCAAGCGCGTCCAATTCTGGCACATCGTCTTCTTTTGTAGACGGATTAGGCAGCGCGAGTCGCCTTTGAATCTGCTGGTAGTGTGCCAAGTTCTCTAAGTTCTCTGACGTAGAAATCAACAGCATCAGAAAATCGTTACCCTCTGTCGTTTTTCCAAGTTCTTCCAACAGAACCCGATCTGAATTCGCTGCCACGTGCCGCATGTAATCAGAAACTGTCTGCCATCCTGCTACCTGATAATCCGAACCGACCTGGAATCCGAGCACCTCGTCAGGAGACCTCAACTGCGCGTGTGCCGGTTCCTGCAGCAACACAACGCACATTAGCAACACACTGAGTATACGCCATAGTGGTGTAGTGTCAGTTTCCTGAGAGTCTATTTTTTCTTGATGAAACGGAGGTGTGAAATTGGCGTAAAAAATACCAGAAATTTTCATAAAGGATTCCTTTTCTATAGGTGCGTGCGGCTTAATCTTCACTGTTTTCGTTTGTAACACAATGTCCTCAGCGGATTTTGTCGTTTAGTATAATCATAGCCTGTGACTATGTCAAGTCATTCGTTCTCTCGTAGCAGAACTATTCAATGCTCGCGAAGCACTTCTGTGGAAGGGAAACCTCATAAGTCCGATTTATAGGGCGGGGATTGTATCCTCGCCAGCACAATGTCCAAGTACTTGTATATTTTACTGTAATTATCCTGTAAATCCTTGAATCCAACAAATCCTGGTTCAGACGATGAATCCCTGAACGCCCGATTTACGTCCTTGAATCTTCATAAATCCGCACCTACTGAAAACTATTCCTCCGACAACTGACAATCATATATGCCCTTGACTTTTTTTTAATTTTGTGGTACTATGACAGTTAAGGTATTTTTAGAGTCACAATGTGCTGTAGCGCACGGTTGCAAGTGCATACTGCAAACGCACGTCTATATTCAGAGAATCATTCCTACAAAAATGCCTCTTATCTACAAAAGTCAGGAGGAAAAGGGACATAATGAAAAGGGTTATGATGATTCCACTGGTTGTCCTACTGCTTGCGGGTGTCGGTTGTGACACAAAGCAGAAGGGTCCGAGCAACCTATCTGTAGGCAGAAGTAAATTGATTGACAGCGGGAACGCCTTGGAAGCCGTTGAGCATCTCGAAAGAGCAGAACAGGAAGAGGTTAATAAACTGGAGCCACGTGCTCTACTCCTTATCGCTTACTCTCATGGACTTTCCACGGGAAGTGCGAGTAGCCACGGCGTTGAAGCCAAGTTCAAAAACCAACGGGAACAGCGGATACAAGAACTCACCGAGGCTGAGATAAAGCAAATCCTACAAATTCTCAGCAGACCGTCGCGGGTACAGAGAGATGGCTTACAGGTACTTGTTGACAAGGGACCTGAAGCATCGGTAATAATTCTCGACAGCCTCACCATAGGGAGATATCCGTCGCTTCATGAAAATTTTCCGGAAGTGCTTGTTCAGATAGGTTCTGACGGTCTTGACCTGGTTTTAGCGAAACTTACTGATGAAACGACTTCACCTGCACTCAAGGTTAAACTCGTGCAGGTCCTTGCTGGAATTGGCGACGCGAAAGCCATAGATGCCCTAAAAACGCTTCAAAGTGGAACAGGCGAAGCTACTTTGGCAATGGAGATTAACACGACCCTCTATCAACTCGGTGAGGAATCCTATAAAAAGGACATCATCGCCGGCTTAAGTCATAGTGATGTTGCTGCCCGACGCGCCGCCGCAAAAGCCATGGTCAATATTAGCGATGTCTCATCGAAAACTCTCATTGCGGGGTTAAAAGACACCGACTCTGAAGTCGTCACATCACTCGTAAAGGCACTTGAAGTGCATCGGGATGCTGACGCTGTCGACGAACTCCTAAATATTCTTACCGGTGGGTTGGACAAAGATCCGAAGCAGGCGGCAATTAATGCGCTTGACATTTATGGACAAAACAAGCTTGCGAGGGGTTTGGCAAAGCGTGTTACAATGCTACTCATTGGCGGCACAGTTAGCGACGCAGACACTCGGCTCCGTCTTGTTCAACTTCTGAAGAGAGAACCGTTTCTGAAGCAAATTCAGGTGACGGAATTGTACGACAATCTTGAGTTCAAGCTCTATGAATATCAGAAGGAAAAGGAACAGAGCGAACTCGTCAAATCGTCGCTTAAACAACTCCTTGATGCACTTCAGTAGTCTTACAATTCTTTTCTACGCGTTTTATAGCAGAACTCGCAAATCGGTGATTGGAGGATACTGGTGCTGAACAACGGGATTAACACAGTTTCGATGGGAAATTGAATCGCTTTGCCGCCTGCACTTAAATTGTTGACATAAAAATGTATTTATTTTAGAATATTCTTCACATCAGTACTTGCCCAAATCTGTAGTCCCTGTTTGGCCAGGGTCAAATACGTCGCGATATGTAGAACCTGTAGTTTTATCCTGCCAAGTTATACCGAGAAGTATTAGATCGGCTCGCGGTTTATTTTTTTGCAAGTTGCGCGCTACCAAATGGTGGGCATTATCTTCATGGAACATGCAAGTGACACGAACGGGTAAGTCTAATCGAGATTCCAGGAGGAAAAGAAAAACGGAACATGAAAAAACTTTTGCTGATATTACTACTTATAGGAGTCGCGAGTTTCGGCTGTCGGCAGGAACAGGTCATCACTCAACTTGAGGTCGGAAGAAGTAAGTTGCTAAATGCAGGACTCTCGCTGGAAGCCGTTGGGCATCTTGAGCGTGCTGAACACGAAGAGAAAAATAAGGTTGAACCTCGTGCACTTCTGATTCTTGCTTATAGCAACGCTATTTCAACGGGTGCTGCTAAAACCCACAATGTAGAAGCCAGATACCAAACCGAACGTGACCGCCGTGTCGGTGAATTGGGCGAGTTTGAGATGAAGAAAATCCTGCAGATCCTCGGAGAACGACACAGGGTACAGAAGGATGCTATCCAGGTTCTCGTTGATAAGGGGGCACCAGCAGTGCCTTTCGTTTTGGAAGACCTCGTTAAAGATCGGTATCACAGTGTCCACGACGACTTTATTCAAATCTTGCAGGAAATCGGCAGCCCAGCTATTAACGACATCCTGAAGGCAGCTGGTGATAGCAATACACCACCCAGTGTGAAGATTTTGCTTGTCCGTATTGTCGGGAGTATAGGGGACGCATCCGCCGCCACTGGGTTAGAAGCACTCCAAAATGCAACCACTGATGAAGGGTTGAAGATGGAAGTTAACACCGCACTTTATCTGCTCGGCGACGGAGGCTCTGAAGGGAAAATCGTCGAGGGCTTGACCGATGCGAACCCGACTGTCCGGCGAGCCGCCGCGAAATCTATGATGTTCCTCAAAGAACATCCAACCGACAAGCTGGTTGCTGCGCTTGGCGATTCCGATGACACTGTACGTATGGACGTTGCTAAAGCACTGCGGAAATATCCTGACGCAGGGGCTGTTGACGGTCTCGTCGCAATCCTCACAGACGGTTCGAGTCTCAGTACCAAGCAAGTCGCTATTGATACTTTGAACCAATACGCCGAAAATGGAATGGCGGATGGATTAGCTGGACGTTTAATCGTCTTGTTAGCCAATCCTGAGGTCGTTAATCATGAAGACAGGCTCCGTATCGTTCAACTTCTTAAGAAACCTGCTTTGGTAAAGCAGATTGAGGAGGCTGACCAGTACGATAATTTGCCCCATAAGCTTGACCTTTACTTCAGGGAGACCGAAACCAACGATATGGTGAAAGACGCACTCAATGAACTGCTCCTTGCACTTGAGCCGGGAGAAGATCTTGAGTCGGAAGATTAAGAAACAGTGCTGGTGATTTCCGCTGGAGCTTTGAGATTTTGTTAGATATGATTTACCGGAGAGCGGGAGGAGATTTCTAACTATGCAGAACTATCCGACCGGTATCAAGATTACCAAAGTTGAGCAGGTTACGGTCGAAATTGATCAGCCTGCGATTGGTTGTAACTCCCGCGCAACGGAGATTAACCAGCCTGACCCGAACGGGAAATGGAACGAACGTATTATTCGCATCCATACCAACGATGGCACACTCGGTTGGGGGGCTGGCAGTTGGGGAACAACTACCGCTGAAAATGCGGAAGGCGTACTCAATCAAAATCCGTTTGACCTCCTAAACCCTCAGGACGGGGTTGTTGCGGAATTCCGTGGGCTTGAAAACGCGCTCTGGGACACAATCGGAAAAATCATCGGGAAACCTGCCTATCAGCTCATCGGTGGTGATGTTTTTTCAAACGGGTTGCCCTGCTTACGACAGCACCCTCTATTTCAACGATCTCCTGTATGAGACAAAAGCCGAAGGGCTCAAACGCATCGAAAATGATGTTAAAAGCAGTCTCGCCAATGGGTTTACCGCATGCAAAATGAAAATCGGACGCGGTAGCCATCTCATGGAACGCAAAGCGGGTCTGCAACGAGACATAGAGCTCGTCCAACTTGCCCGTAGCACTGCAGGGCGAAGGCTTCAATATTCTCGTCGATGCAAACAATGCCTACACCTACGATGAAGTTATCACCTTCCTGAACGAGACGAGTGATTGTGATGTCTTTTGGATAGAAGAGATGTTTGAGGAAGAGGTCGAATTGTACCGTAACCTCAAAGCCTTCATCCAAGAAAAGGGTTTGAAAACCCTCATTGCCGATGGTGAAACCCGAACGCGCGAACCCCTTGAATTCTATGATCCCTTCTTTGAGGCGGGTGTTATTGATGTCATCCAGCACGATATGAAGGGACTCGGCGTTACCGGCTGGCGACGACTCGCGGATATGGCTGCCGCACATAGTGTCCAGTGTGCACCCCATAACTGGGGTTCTCTGCTCGGCTTCTACCTCAGTCTTCAATTCGGTAAAACGATTCCCCATTTCCTCTACGGCGAAGTCGCAACCCTCACGAGCGATGTAATTGATACCTCTGGCTACGCCTTCACCGGTGGAACGTTCACCGTACCGGATACCCCTGGACTTGGGCTGGAACTCGATGAAGATGTGTACGATGATCGCTACGCCGGAAAAGAGGACTGGCAGATCGGCTGATCCTTTATCCCGTCTTAATCACGGTAGGTGCGGTTTCCTAACCACGCCAAGCATACACCTACAATGTCTTGTTAATTATGAAATCCACCATAAATTCTCCTGATAAGCAATAGACCCATCGTACCCGGTAGGTGCGGTTTTGCGGCGTACTCGCCCAAATGCGATCTGCATTCCCAATCGCACCGGTCTTCCGTATTACATTCCTGCTTTCCTGAAACCCTTGTCCTTCGCACCGCTGGCGAGATTTCCCTTAGAATTGGTAGACGAGGTTTCCTAACCTCGCCGGTCCTCCGTTCAAGGTCTCTTCGCTGTAGGAGCGATCTCCGAGTCGCGACTGCCTATTCCAGAAGAGTGCTATATCTGTTTGTCACTGCGATTGGGTATCGTATCTGATAACCGAAAACTAAATACCCCATAGTCCCCGAATTTTTCCTGACAAATCCGCTATTATGTGGTATAATTATAGTAAAATTGATAGATATACCGCTGGCTTAAGCGTGCTGTATTTTACACCAAACTTCTAAGCTAACTGGGTAGTCCCATGAAAAAGGTTCTCGTCACGATAAGCAGAGGCGTAGACAGCTCTGTCACTGCTTGTAGCGGGATATGAAACAGAAAAAAGGAGAAGTGCATCATGTATATCAAAAGATTTGCGTGTTTAATTTTACCTTGTTTTATCTTGGTGTCTTTTTATCTCCCTAAAGTTCTGGCACAGGATATAGTCGTCGAGGATATAGAAGTCATCGATCTCGAATCGAGGAGTGTTGTCGGCGAGTACGTTGTGGGCGAGGAGGGCCTTGAGGTAGGTAGCGTCTATCTCATTGACAGGGATTATTTCGTCAAGGATATGTCAAAAGAGTTCGAAGGCGCAACGTTTATCATGACGGCAATGGACGATGAAGGCTCTAAGGGTGCTGATTTCATCACATTTAGCGTTAAAGTTCCTATAGTCGTTTGGTTAGCTACTGACAAAAGATGGGGGAATCCGCCAAAATGGGCCTCAGACGGTGAAGGATGGAAAGAGCAACCTGATTATTTGGCTCAAACCAATGAGGGGGATACGGATATTTTTGTCCTTCGGAGCAAGGAGTTTCCCGCAGGCGACATATCTCTCAGTGGTAACAACGATGCACCCGCGAACTTGGCTCCTATGTACTGGGTATTCCTAACGCGTGGTGCCGGTGGGGCTGCTGTGGAGGCAACGGACAGGCTCACGACGACATGGGGAAAATTAAAGAGTAATCGGTAGAGAAAATGAAAAAGATTCTCGTCGCAATGAGCGGTGGCGTAGACAGTTCTGTCACTGCTGCCATGATGGTGGACGTAGGTTATGATGTCACCGGCATCACGATGCGCCTCGGCGCGCCCGATACCATTGAAGTGGAACCGGAGCGTCCCAACTGCTGTTCGCTTGAAGGCATTGAGGATGCCCGCCGTGTCGCCACGCAACTCGGCATCCCTTTCTACGGCGTGAATTACGAAGACGCTTTCCGCGAACAGATTATCGACTATTTCGTGGAGGAATACCTCGTCGGCAGAACCCCAAGTCCCTGTATGGTATGTAACCGAGAACTGAAGTTTGGGAGACTCCTTGACCTCGCCAAGACGTTGGCATGCGATGCCATCGCCACGGGGCATTATGCCCGCATTGAACAGCATCCAGAGACAGGACGCTATCTCTTACGCAAAGCACGGGATGTCAGCAAAGACCAGTCTTATTTCCTCGCCGCGCTCACACAGGAGCAATTGCGCTGTGCGATGATGCCCCTCGGTGAATACACGAAAACCGAGGTCCGCGACCTCGCCCGGAAGTATCAGTTGCGAACCGCTGAAAAAATTGAGAGCCAGGAACTCTGTTTCGTTGCCGACACCAACTATCGACGTTTCCTTCAGGACAGAGTCCCTGAGAAGATTCAGGGCGGTAATATTATTGACGAAGAAGGCAAGGTCCTCGGTCAGCATGACGGTGTACCGTTTTTTACCGTCGGACAACGGCGTGGCTTAGGTATTGCAGTCGGCAAACCGCTCTATGTGACCCAGCTCAACGCAACAGAGAATACCGTTGTGGTCGGTGAATCCGATGCTCTATTTGAGGACACAATGCACGTTGAACGCATCAACCTCATCGCCATTGAGAAATTGACAGAGCCGATCCGTGCGCACGTCAAAATCCGATCCCGTGATGACGGCGGTCCCGCGACAATCACGCCTATCAGCGACACAGAAGCGGTTGTAAAGTTTGACGAGCCGCGCCGTGCTATTACACCCGGACAAGCCACTGTCTTTTACGACGGTGAATACGTCCTCGGCGGCGGTTGGATTGTAGGCGCTCGTGATGCCACTGTGGGAGGGATTTGTAATCCCGATCTTCCCTCGTAGGTTGGGTTGAAACGAAGTTGAAACCCAACTATCGTAAAAGCCGAAAATGACCTCAAGACTTATATGCCTCCTCGGTCCCACAGCAGTCGGCAAAACTGAGATAGCAATTCGACTTGCACAACGCCTCAATGCCGAAATTATCTCCGTCGATTCCCGACAAATCTATCGGCAGATGGACATCGGGACTGCCAAACCTACCCCCGAAGAACAGCAGGCGGCACGGCATCACCTCATAGACTGTGTAGACATTTCCGAATCCTTTTCCGTTGCTGACTATCAATCCCTTGCAGACACGGCGATTGCTGACATCCAAAACAGAGGCAAGCGGGTCCTGCTTGTTGGTGGTGCGGGTCTCTACTTTCGAGCGATTGTTGATGGCTTGTTTGAGGGACCGGGAGCGGATCCTGCACTCCGAAAGCGACTTGAAGGTGAGGTGGCACAGTTCGGTGTTGATGCGCTTCACGACCGACTCCGAGTTTGCGACCCAGAATCTGCCGACCGAATCCACCCCAACAATATCGTCCGCGTCATCCGTGCCTTAGAAGTCTATGAATTGACTGGCACCCCGATGTCCGAACTCCAGCAGCAGTGGCATCCGGAAAAACAGCGATATCCGTTCATCGCCTTCGGACTCACGATGCCGCGTGCCCTGCTATACCGTCGTATCGAGCAACGCGTAGACGTGATGCTTGCGAACGAATTGATAGCGGAAGTCGAGTCGCTATTAGCGGCGGGGTATGGCCGTGATACCATCGCACTCCGAAGTTTTGGGTACAAAGAGTTGATCGCGTATCTGGACGGGGACTGCACGTATCTGGAAGCGATCTCGCAACTGCGACAGAACACCCGTCGGTTCGCCAAGCGGCAGTTAACGTGGTTCCGCAAAGATACACGCATTGAGTGGCTGGATCGGGAGTCAACACCGGATATTATTGAAAATATTTTAGGGAAAATTGGAGATATTTAACGTTCCTCTTCTAATGCAACATCTGTGAAGAGACTGGCGGGCTTTTCCTTGATTTAACTGAAAATGACGGATATAATTGTCATCAATGTATCTCATCGGAGGAAAAAGATGCAACAGAACTATACTGCTATCATCCAACAGAGTGACGGTTGGTGGATCGGGTGGGTAAAGGAAATTCCCGGTGTCAATTGCCAAGAACGGACCAGAGATGAATTGCTAACTACCTTGGAAATCACGCTTCGCGAAACGATAGAATACAATCGGGAGGAAGCTCTCCGAGCTGTGGAAAGCCAGCATGAGGAAGTGACCATCCAGATTTAGCCCGGATGTGGGGATCTGATTTGTTTTCGCTTTAAGTTTATGAGGCGAAGAGTGCTAATCAAGCATCTCAGAGATCACGGTTGTTATTTTATTCGAGAAGGCTGCCGACACTCACGGTGGGGAAATTCGCTGCAGGGTATCAAAATCTCAACTTCCGTGCCGCGGCATAACGAGGTTTCTGAATCGCTTGTCACGAAAATCTGTAAAGATTTGAAAATTCCACGTCCGTAATTCACGAAACGACTGAGCAACTTTTGTCGGGGCTTGATAAATTACGCCGTATATCTCAAGGCATTTCTGAGATTCCATGTTCTTGGCAATAATCACGGATAATTGGTAGGAAGACATCGGCGTATTTTTCTATTCTCGTGGGACCAACACCATGAATCTGCATGAATGCTTCTTTAGTTTGCGGGAAATAAGTCGCCATCTCTTCCAACGTTTTGTTTGAAAAGACGTGAAACGCCGGAACTTCTTCCTCATCGGCAATTGTTTTGCGTTTATCCCGAAGTCGCTCAAAAAGTTCTGGAGCATATTCATTCGGTTCTTCAGATGCCGATTCAGATGTATTTCGGTGCTTCAGTTTCGTTCTCTACTGATTCCACACCATGTTTTTTACAATAATTTTGGATGATAGGTAAAAAGACCTTAGCATATCTTTCTGTTTTCTTAGGACCGACACCATAAATCTTGATGAACGATTCCTCAGTTTGTGGGAAATAGGTTGCCATTTCCTTTAATGTCCTCTCATTGAAGATCCGCCTTTGCTCTGTCTTTGCCACTATTCTACATTTGTCTCGAAGTTGCTCAAAAAGTTCCGGAGCATAGGTATTCGATTCTTCAGATGCCGATTCAGAAGTGTTCGGTTCTTCAGTTTCGTTCTCTACTGAATCTATCTCATGTTCCTGTGCCGATTCGGAAGTATTCAGTTCTTCAGTTTCACGCTCTGTTGAATCTACCCCCTGTTCTTCGCAATACGCACGAATGATGGGCAAGAAATCATCGGCGTACTTCATTTTTACTTTCCCTATACCACGAATCTGATTAAATTCTTCTGCTGTCTGAGGTAACTGGGTTGCCATCTCTTTCAATGAATCACGCGGCAAAACTTGTGATGCTTTTATTTCATCTTCCTCTGCTATACTGCTACGTTTGTGGCGAAGCTTCTCAAACAGCACCGAATCGTACTCGTATTGTTCGTCGGAGGCAGACTCATAAGTGTTCAATTCCACGGTTATACTATTTTCCGAATCCATATCTACCAAATCTACCGGAAAACCCCAAAACCGATCGTCGGGTGCAATTGTTTTTGTGTTGATTTTCCGACCTTTATCTGTCAAATGAAGGCTTCCATCTTGTGCATCGCACTCAAAGAGGTTATATTGAAAAAATTGTAATGCTAAATAGTACCATTGTGCTTTGCTGTACTCCATGCCAATCTCCCATGTACTAAGTTCGTGATGTTTGTTCTTAATAATCTTCTCTTGCGTCTCACCGCGTAAAATGTCAATGATATACAGAGCTCCGGCTGGCAGGCAAATTGAGATACACGTATTTTCGCTTCGCAAAGTGCCAATGAGATATGCTTCGTCGAAAACCTCCTTTGTGTTGCTTTCATTAACCCAATAAAGACAAGATAGGAACTTTTGGGCAGAGGTTGTCAAATCTACCTGCTCTGCTTTCGCCTTGCGACAGTTGTCACACATCCCGCAATTTTGCGTTGCATATTCTTCTCCAAAATAGGTTAACAATTCCTCGCGGCGACATTCTGTTGAATTTGCCCACGCTATGAACTTTTGTAAACTTTCTATTCTATGTTCGCGCTGTGATGGATGCCCATCATCAATGAATTCGGTGATCGTATCTTCATCATCCAGACTGAACAGCAAAAGGCATTCTGCACGTTCACCATCGCGCCCAGAGCGACCGATTTCCTGATAATACGATTCCATATCCTTCGGCAGCCATGCATGCAAGACAACCCGAACATCTGGCTTATCGATACCCATTCCGAAGGCAATTGTAGCGACTATCACGTCGATATTACCGTTGATAAAAGCATCTTGATTTTGTTTGCGGACTTCGGGATTCAGACCTGCATGATAAGGAAGTGAGGAAATCCCGTGGGTGCCTAATTGCTCACACAACCAGTCCACATGTTTCCTTCTTTGACAGTAGATGATGCCTGACTCGTTAGCGTGTTTTTTAAGAAACGCCAAGGTCTGTCCAAGCAACTCAAACCGTGATTCAACAGAAAGGAAGAGATTTTCTCTGTTGAAGCTATCAATGAAGTGATTATCTTCAGGGATATTGAGAGATTCTGTAATATCCGCCCGAACCTGTGGGGTGGCTGTCGCTGTTAAGGCAATACAGACAGCATCTGGGAATTGCTCACGAACCCAGCCGAGTTCACGATAAGTGGGACGAAAATCGTGTCCCCATTGTGAAACACAGTGGGCTTCATCAATAGCAAGGCATGCAACATTTGAGTCATGAAGCATTACATGGATTTCAGGTCGTTGGACGAGCGTTTCAGGAGCAATGTAGAGCAACTTAATTTCGCCACTTCTGACCTCTTGCATTGTAGTTATATAATCTTCTTCCTCGACAGTGTGATTGAGAAAAGCAGCGCGGATTTCTCTCCGTTGTAACTGCATCACCTGATCTTGCATGAGGGCAATGAGTGGTGAAACAACAACTGTTAAGCCGTTAAAGGTACATGCCGGCAATTGGTAACAGAGTGATTTTCCGCCGCCTGTCGGAAGAACAACCAAGGCATCTTTGCCTTGAAGGATATGTTCAATAATGTCTTCCTGAAATGGAAGGAATTTTTCATGCCCAAAAATATTCCTGAGAATCTCTAAAGAAGGTGTATTTGTTTGGGAGGGTGGTTGTCTCGTTTCGGGGGAGAGGCATCCGTTCTTCTTGGGCTTCCTCTTCAGAAAGCCAACCTGAAAGTTGGACGTAGCAACGTAGTTCAGCGTATGGTGTGTTTTTGGGTCGCCACCAATGTGCCAGCGACACTCGCAAGAGCGTGTCTGCCGGAATCGTCTCAAGTGGTTTTTGGAAACCGACAAAGGTAAGCGTGCAACCACCGTTTTCAGTGGGATAACGATAACGCAGTTTTCGCATCTCTCTTTCAAGGACAAGCGGTTGGTCCGTTTGCCAAAACGCGGTGCTGTAGGACGGAACATCATCTCCAGGAGGGACATACAGGGAACCGTTCTCTGTAGTTTTCAATAAACCTTCATAGAGTTTTCGTGGATCTCCAACCTTCGGCGGCATCAAGAGTTCAATAGCACTCACCAAATCTTTTGTATTTTCTGTTGTGTGGAGGCGCGATTTTTTATGAACGACAAAGTTTTCGTTATGTGGCGGGATCAACGAAGTTTCAGGTTTTCCAGTAATCTCCCAAATATCGCCAACCTCATATTCTCGGTTCGCGCCATCATGCGGATCAGCGTTAAATGGAGCGAGCCGGACGCTTTCGCCTTTTTCTGTAATCGCGCCAATGCACGCACCCTTACCCATTCGGGTTTTCGCAACGATGAGTACTCTCACGGTAAAATATCTTCAACCTCCAGATCGAGTGTTTTCGCCAGTTTATCCGCTACCAAGGAGCGGTGACATGCCTCCGGTGCGGTTTCTACACAAAACAGAGCAACAACTTTGGTATCCGATTCCAGTTCGTCCAGTAGGTTTTGGGGTTCAAACTCGGCAAGGCATTCAGTGTGGTAGGCTTCAATAAACGCTTCCCCCAATGCGGTGCGTTTACGTTTAGCAGTTTTAGTCTTCTTATCCGCTGCTGCCTGTTTGTCTCGGACAGTTTTCGTTGGACCGAGATCTTTTCGATAGAGATATCGGATGCCGAGTTCTGACAGACGCGCTTGCAATCTCGCACTATTGGCAAATGCGTAAGTTGCGCCGCGTACGCCGCGCCGACTGCGAATATCGCAGAACGTATCGACCTCTGCTTTGCAGAGTGCGTCAAAAAAACTGGATTCGTCAAAGCCGTATACGCCGATGGTGACAATTTTGATTTTCATAGTGGGTAGGATTAAGTGTATTTTTTCCGAGAATGAAACGTCTCTTCGCCGAACATCGACAATTGACCGCCTGTCAGACGTTCAATGACTTTCGCCTGCGTCACTTGCTCGTCATTTTCGTCGATATGAATGACCGGTATATCCTGCGTTATGAGGGTTGCAGCGATGAGTTTGCATCGGTGACACGCCTCTGGCTTCCCCTCACTGCACATTAAGACAACAGATTGTTGTTGCGAGAAGGCAGTGTGCAGGCGTTCAATACCGCGTTCGTAGTATTCCCTCTCCTTGACCTTTTCATAGTCAAGTTTCCCGTTGACGTAACACGTTTCGTCATCGGGTCTACCACCGAGTGTATCTCCCATGAACACGTAGCGGATGCCGTGCTGTTCGAGGGCATTCGCGAGTTGTGCTTTGGAGAATTCCGGTTTATAGCGTGAATAGGGGGCGGAGCGGACATCTATGAGATAGACTATCTCGTGTTGATGTAACACTTCGATGAATTCCTCAATCGAACGGCTTCCATAGCCTATTGTGTAAATTGGAATCAAGACAGGTGTTTTTTCCATGATAGATAGATAATATCACACGACCTGCCAGAAAAGCAATTACATTTTATCATTGCCGTTTTTCTACGGTGTATGCTATATTATGCTTGAGTAAAAACAGTCTTTCAGAACTTCATCTTTCGCACTTACACACCCAATATGAAAAACTATAGTGTTAGAATGATTCGTGAGAACATGGAAAACATCCCGCAATTCCCGATTCCAGATGGGTTTGCGATCCGAAATTATCGTCGGGATGAAGGGCATATTTGGACGCGGATTGTGAAAGCGGCGGAACCCTACATTGACGTTGACGATGGACTTTTTGATCGCGAGTTTGAACGCCATCTTTCAGTGATGGAGGATAGAAGTTTTTACCTAACCACGGACACAGGCGAGGAAATCGGCACAATTACAGCGTGGTGGCAAAATATAAATGGAGAAGTGTGGGGACAGATCCACTGGGTCGCGATTCACCCCGACTATCAGGGACGCGGGCTTTCCAAACCGATGATGTCTGTAGCCATGATGCGTCTGAAACAATCTCACGAACGCTGTTTTCTCGGCACATCAACCGGGCGTATGCCAGCAGTCAAAGTTTATCTTGACTTTGGCTTCACACCAGACCTTTCACATGAGAATAGCCAACAGGCTTGGACGGAAGTCGCATCCGTTTTGGAGCATCCTATGTTGGGGGCACGCGTTAAAAAAACAGAGAGTGCAACCTAAAACAACGGCATAGGCAAAAGTCTGAACTGTGATTTTTGTGATTCAGAGATTTACAGGATTTTCTTCCACAACCGTAAGCCCATAACGAAGTGGAGGGCGGATAGGAGGAAAACGCATCAAGCGTGAATCCACTTCATTACTCCGCAAGGTAAAATTAAAAATTATGAACAGGACAATAACTCCAACTCTCAGCGAGCAGCAGATCGCCGACTACCATGAGGACGGCTATCTAATCGTGCGCAATGTCTTATCCGCTAAGGAAACGGATGAGCTTCGCCGCGTCGTCCAGAACAGGTAAAGCGCGATGCTTACCCATCCTCGCTTAAATATCCTGAGCCAGCGAAATATACCGTGAGTGGTAACCGTCTCGCCGAACCCGGACTCACCGCGATTGCCGAACATCCGACGGTTATCGGTGCCGTGGAATCTGCGCTCGGTCAACCCGCGCATCTCACTGCCTATGTTGCGTATTTGCGGACACCCGGTGATAAGGGTGGTGGTGCGCATTTCGACTATAAACGCTGGCGACCTGTCGGTTCATCGATGAACTGGGTGTTCGCCATCATCCCGCTGACCGATTTCGATTCGGAGTACGGTCCCTTTCTCGTGTCGCCCAAATCACACAAGTTGATGCAGGTAATTGATCCGGACGCACACATCTTAGACTTCACGCGTCCCGATCGCGAGCAGTTGCCCCCTTTCATTGATCCCGAACTCAAAGCAGGGGACTTGCTGGTTGTCAACGAGCATGTCTGGCACGAAGCACCCGCCGGCACCGCAACTGAAGATCGGTGCGGGATTTTCAATAAGTATTGTGCGGTAGACGCACCACCCGCCGCAGGGTATTATCCTTACAATCCCGCCACATTGGACGCATTGAGCGACGATGGGAAGCGTCTCATTCCCGTCTGTTTTGACAAACCGATTACAACGACGCGTCTGCTCATTGAGTCTTCATCCGATCAGGAGTCGAAATTCTTGCTTCACCGCGATGCCGAAGCGGGATGTTGGGAATTGCCTGGAGGCGAAGGCTGGGAAGAGGAAAAACTCGTCGGTTGGGATGTCGGTGCCCGGATCGGTTCACTACAAGAACTCACCCAGGCGCAACTCGGTTTGGAGGTCTCTTGGATGTCCTACATTGAAGATGTTGAGGAGGAGGATGGTATCTGCCGCGTCTACGGATTCTCGGATGAAACCCTCGATCTTGATGCCTTCGCAAATGGCGGTTACGACTGGTTCACGAAGTCCGAGCTCCAACAACGCCTCGGTGAGAGTGATGCTATCTGTCGTGCTGTTGATACATGGCAGCAGGCGGATGTGATTCGCGGTAAAGGCAAGGCGTGCCATCAGAGCCGACACCAATTTGAGTAGCAGTCAGTCATCAGGTCGGATTTTTCGGAGAAAAATCCGACCTGATGACTGACAACTATTCTCCCATCTCAAGTCGCTTTTTCTGCTCTTCGAGCATCTTCTGCTGACGCTTGACGCGCTCCGGTACTAAACGTTCCCGCGGTGCCGTTGGTTGGAAGTCCAACCGGTTTTTCCCGAGTCCGTGCAGGACACCCCAACTCCACCGGTGAGAAATCGTCCGGGTTTTCGCGATTGAAATTCATCGGTTCAGCGAGGGAGACTGGCGGGTTCGTGATAAAACGGGCGCGTCCTGATGGGTTTTGAGAAGCGGCATGCAAGATAAACGGATGCAGCAGCACGACATCGCCTGTGTTACCCGTGATTTCTACGAAATCTTTGCATCTGTCAATGAGTCCGCCAAACCCGCCCGGTAACAGTCCTTCTGGGTGTTCATATAACCGCTGTGCGACATGCTGGACTGAATCGCTCGCCACAAACGTCCCGCCGCTTTTTGGGTAAATATCCGACCAGACGACGATTGTGAGTAGCCCCTGCTCTGGGCTATCTAAGAAATGACGGAAGAAATCGCCATCTTTGTGCCACCCACCGACTTCTGGAGAAGGCGGTTGCCATGGGGTGTCCGCGCCTAACCCAAAATTGATAATGAAACCATCGCCCCACCCCGGCTTTGAATCGCCCCAAAAATTGATAATCCTGTCTTCACCGCCGAGCAGATCACAGATAGCATCCCACGCCCTCGGTCCAACATCCTCAATCAGTACTCTGTTCATAGAAGGCAGATGAACGCGGGGTTGTTCCCACGTCGTCGGATCGTCTGGATCATAACCGAGCCGCTTAAAAGCGAGGGTTTGCCATTCTTCTGCTAACTCGCGCGGAAAGCAGTCTTTCAGGATAACATGCCCCTTCTCAATGAAGTGGTTAACATCTTCTTGGGTAAGCGTCCTATAGGTTTTTGCCATTTTTTAATTATTCCTTGCGGTTCGGTCAGGTGGATTGATTAAACAATGTTAACCGCCGTAGATCCGCCTACGCCGTTGTTGCCGGCTGCGAAACGACATCTGTGTAGACGCTAAAATTACCGAATACTTGCTAACAATGTTTCTACGAGTTTTGCTGCGAACTCGTCGTCATTGATGTGAGCGTCCATCTCAATAACCGTGACATTATTACCGATGTGTGCCTTCAGATTCTCGATCCAGGCGAGTTCGTGCTTCGGGAGAATCGAAGGGTTGTCCTGTTTTGTCGATAGCCGATACACCTTGGGTCGGAATGATGACCGTTGTAGGTCCCTGTGCTTTGCTGAGTTTACGTGCCATGATACGTCCGAGTTCAGCAGTCTCTTCAGCAGTCGTCCGCATGAGTGTCACTGTCGGATTGTGCTGATAGAACAACCGATCGCTGAACTTCTCTGGCACTGTGTCAGGAGGACCGAAATTCACCATATCCAATGCACCTGGGGCGACAACTTGCGGCAGTCCAGATTCTCCGGCGGCTTCCAACCGATCGGGACCGGCACTCAGAATTCCACCTACCAATTCGTCAGCAAGCTCTGTCGTCGTCGCGTCTAACACCCCGGCGAGGAAACCCCCTTTGACCAGATCTTCCATCGCTTGCCCACCGGTACCAGTTGCGTGAAAAACGAGAACTTCATAGCCGGCGGCTTCAAGGATTTCCATCGCTTTTGTAACGCATGGCGTTGTCACACCGAACATCGTCGCTGCGATTAAAGGCTTGTCTGCTGTTGCAACGGGTGCTTCGGCATTCACCATCCCGACAATTGCGCCAGCGGCGTTGGCAAGAATCTGTCGTGACAATCGGTTAATGCCAGCGATGTCCACAACAGAGTACATCATACATATATCTTTAGATTGGACATACGGACTCGTGTCACCCGATGCCAAGGTTGACACCATAATTTTCGGAACGCCCACGGGTACTGCCTGCATCGCTGTCGTGCCGATGGTCGTTCCTGCGGAGCCACCGAGTGAGATGATCCCGTCAATTTCGCCTGCCGCCTGTTTGTCAGCAATGAGTGCAGCGGCACCCTGTGCCATTACAGCAACGCTATTACCTCGGTCGCCTTCATCTCTCAAAGCCTGAAGGGATGAACCTCCCGCTTGTGCGACTTCATCCGCAGAAACGTCCGGCGTTAATTGCGGTTCTCCCAATATACCCGTATTGATAACACATGTTGAAGTGCCGGTTGATTCTATTTGCGTTTTGATGAACGAGAATTCCAAACCTTTCGTGTCCATTGTGCCGACAATGCAAACCCTTTTTGACGCAGCTTGCAAGTCAAAACTTGCTGTTATATCCGCCATGCCTAATTCCTCCACTGTCTCATAGATTTCGGACTTACGCTATTGAGTGTGTTTCTAACCTTGCCTTGATTCGGTCCTCGCGTAAACCTAATAGGTTATTATAGGGCGCGTAGTAAAGTCTGTCAAGAGAATTTTGCTGAAAAAGTTGACACAATTCGCGGGATGTGATACACTTAAAAAGCGGTTGTCAGTCGTCAGCGACTATAAGACACCACGAGAAACATCGGAGATTCTCGGTATTTCTATAGATAGACTCCGACGCTTAGCAGAGAACAGCACAATCTCTACTATTAGAATGCCAGGTGGACAAAGGCGTTATGACGTGCAAGGTTATATTGATGCTCAAACCGAAACAGATATTACTACCATTGGGTATTGCAGAGTTAGTGGAAAGGGAGAATCAGAAGACCTTGCGTCCCAAGTTGCCTACTTGCAAACACACTATCCCGAAGCAGAGATTATCAGAGACTTTGGAAGTGGTATCAACTTCAAACGAAAAGGGCTTATCTCCCTACTGGAACGTGTCTTGCGAGGCGATAAACTCCGAGTTGTTGTTGCCCATCGGGATAGACTCGCCCGTTTCGGCGGCGAAGTTATACAGTTCTTGGTCGAACAAAACGGTGGAGAAGTCGTGGTTCTCGACATTTTGCTCCCGACTTTTGAATCGAAACAGATGACCAAACGCGGGCATAGAAAGTTACGAAGAAAATCTGTTAGGCAGATGCTCACCCTCTCACACTATAGATTCAAGATGTTTCTGAAACACAAGGCTTTGGAATATGGTGTGAGAGTCATTGATGTCTGTGAGGCTTATACTTCTAAAACGGTGTCTTGGACTGGCGAAATCATCACGAATCTTGGTGGTTCAAAGGTTATCAAGTCATCGAAGGGGCATCGGATGGATAGGGATTTGAACGGCGCACGTGGGATATTTATTAAGAGTGTCTCCCGTGCTTTGGCGGTTCGTCCATCTACTTAGGTAGATGCAAACCGAGATTTACAGAGTTTTTTCTGTAAATACTCAGGTTCAAAGGAACAGGAAAATACGTGAAATCAATCGATTCTAAACAAGCAGGATTAACATCAATACAAATCTTAGTTGTCGTCATCGTTCTCGGAGTTATTGCGGCTGTTGTTTTGGCACCTCGGTTGCTCGGACAGGCGGGGCGCGCTTTACAGGCACAAGCCGCTGAGGATATTGAAACGCTTGGTATTGCTCTTGATAGATACGCCAAAGATAACGGTGATTATCCCTCGACTGAACAGGGTTTGAAGGCGCTTTGGGAAATGCCTGAAGCACCACCAAGACCTCTAAACTGGGTAGAACCCTATATTCAAATTCCGATCACGGAAGATCCATGGGGAAATCCCTATGTCTATGTTCGCCCCGGCAACCATGACCGGTACGGGTACGATCTCATCTCTTTCGGAAGCGATGGCGTTGAAGGTGGGACAGGTGAGGCAGATGATGTCGTCAGTTGGGTCCGGCGTGATGAATAATTCACGGTGACGCTCGTGCTTAAATAGCGCGAAGAGAACCCTATAAGGAGATGCGGAGGCACTTATGAAGATTACCCAAATTGACGTTATCGAAGTGAGAGTACCGTATCATGAAGGCATTTATGAACTCATGACGCGTCGTAATCTTTACCAAATTGATTACGTCTACAAGGTACACACCGATGTAGGACTCATCGGGATTGGTGATGGCGCGTTTCAGGCGGATGATGTCGTTCAGCGTTACATCGGTAGAAATCCGTTTGAATTTATGAATGGCTGGGCACCGACACCCCTCCAGCAGGCTTTTTACGACATCATGGGTAAGGCACTTGGTGTGCCGGTGCATCAACTTTTAGGTGAAAAGGTTCACGACAAAACGCAATTCAGCTACTGGTCGATTGACATGACACCAGAGGAGTGGGCGGCAGAAGCAAAACACGCTTACGCTCTCGGCTACCGACTCCACAAAATCAAAGCCCGTCCATGGTTTGAAGTGCTTGAGCAGGTGGAGGCAATCGCGGCGGTTGTGCCAGATGACTATCAACTCCGCGTTGACGCAAACGACTCATTTGAGACCCCGGCACAGACCCTTGAAGTTGCACGCCAGCTTCAAGATTACAATATAGAGTCGTTTGAAACGCCGATTCCACAAGCCGATATTGCCGGATACCAAGAAATTAAGCGACACACTGACATACCGATAACAATTCACTTTGGCAACCCGGACCCCATTGAAGCAATACGGGCAAATATGAACGATTCGTTTATTATCGCTTATCCGGATTCACGTGCTGCCAATGCCAAACGGGAGGCGATTATTTCAAACGCTGCCCATCTCCCCGTCTGGATACAAATTGTCGGGCTCGGTATTACGACCTGTTACGTTATGCATCTCGCGGCAGTGATGCCAAATGCAACCATGCCAGCGATTACACTGAATGCTTTGCGCGCTTTTGACCTTGTTACACCTTCAACGATTCCGCTTGTTGACGGATACGCAACTGTTCCAGATGAGCCGGGGTTAGGCGTTGAATTGGATGAGGACGCGCTTGATAATTGTCGCGTATAGGGAGAAACAAAATGAAAGTATCTGCTGTCTGCCGAGTGTTGGCTTTCACAGTTATTGTAAGTTTGCTAATCCTCGTGATGGGATTCGGTATTTCTGCACAGGCTGCGAAACTCGGTTTGGCGAGTGCTTGGCTTTTTGAGGAGAATGGTGGCAAGGTTGTCAAAGACATTATATGGATTCACGATGCTGACTACCCAGTGTTTATGTGGCTCGTCAAAGGCGAAGTCGGGCGGATTGATGGCAAAACCATTGTTGCTGATGGGGAGTGGTACCATATCGCCAAAATCTATGACGGCAAAAATGTTCAGATGTTCGTTGATGGGAAATTGGATGGTGAGGAACCGAGCGGTGGCACGTTGGATTCGAGTAAGTCGCCTATCTGGATAGGCGCGCGTCCCGGCAACGTTGCCGCAACTGGGCTCTTTGATGAAGTAGGCTTCTTCACGGAAGCACTCTCTGAAGATGAACTCAACGATGTTATGGAGAATGGGTTAGCCGATTATGCCGCCGTTGATGCGGCTGGCAAATTGGCAACAACTTGGGCTTTGCTAAAAGTTTTTTGACTATTCGGTTTTCGCTCCGTTTTGTCCGTTGTCCAAAACGGGTTTTTGATAAGTCTCAAGCCCTTTCAATGTAGCGATGGTTTTCGGGGCTCACATTATACTTAAATGTTTATAGGCACATCCGTGTGCCGAAGAGGAATGGAGAAAACGCATTATGCAAATGCACGTAGGTGGAGAATGGATTGATAAATCCAACAAAATTGACGTACTTAGCCCTTTCGACGGTTCAGTTGTTGACACTGTTCCCAGAGGCGATACAGGCGACGTTGAAACCGCTATTCAAACCGCAGAACGCGGCGCAAAAATCATGGCGGGGATGACAGGCTATGAACGTTACGAGATTCTGCGTAAAGTTGCGGACTTGATGGTGGAACGGGCGGGTGAACTTGCCGAGGTTATCACCCGTGAAGAGGGAAAAATCCTCGCCGAGGCAACAATTGAAGCCACCCGCGCTTCCGAAATTATCGCCCTCTCTGCAGAGGAATCGAAACGATTGACCGGTGAAACGATTCCCCTTGAAGGTGCACCCGGTGTCAAAGGCAAACTCGGCTTTACTGTGCGCGTACCGTGTGGTATCGTTGCTGGCATTAGTCCCTTCAACTTTCCACTGCACCTTGTCTGCCACAAGGCTGGTCCTGCAATTGCTGGTGGAAACGCGATTATCATCAAACCCGCGACAGACACACCGCTCTCCGCACTGAAACTGGTGGAACTCTTTTTGGAAGCAGGCACACCGCCTGAGGCAATTCAGTGTGTGACGGGACCCGGCGGCGAAATCGGTGATACCCTCTGCGGAGACCGTCGCGTCCGAAAAATTACTTTCACCGGTAGCCGTGATGTCGGCGAGCATATCTGTAAGGTCGCAGGGTTAAAGCGCGTCACGATGGAGCTCGGCTCGAATTCACCGCTCATCGTCATGCCCGATGCGGATCCCGAAAAGGTCGCTCGTGCAGCGGCGGCGTCCGGTTATTCTAATGCAGGACAGGTCTGTATCTCAACGCAGCGCGTCATCGCACACGAGAAAATCTACGGTGATTTCTTAGATGCATTCCAAGCCGAAGTCGCTCAAATCAACACCGGCAACCCCTCTCACAGAAGGAACGCGGATGGGGCCGATGATTCGAGAAGGCGATGCCGCCCGTGTCGCCGAATGGATTCAGGAGGCTGTTGCCGATGGAGCGGAACTCCTCACCGGTGGAGAGAAGCAGGATCAATTTGTTACACCTGCCATTCTCGCCAACGTCAAGCCAGAGATGAAGGTCTCCTGTGACGAGGTTTTCGGACCGGCAGTCGGTGTGACGCGCGTCAACGACATCGACGAAGCTATAGCACTCGCTAACGATACAAACTATGGGCTGAGTGCCGCGATCTTCACACAAAACATCGATTGGGCAATGAAGTTTGTCCGTGAGGTCGAATCTGGCAACCTGATGGTGAACTGGGGCACGCAGTGGCGTGCGGATCTGATGCCGTATGGTGGACTCAAAGAGAGCGGTATGGGCAAAGAGGGTCCGAAATACGCTATAGAAGAGATGACCGAATTGAAGATGGCGGTCTTCCATCTGGATAGTTAGTCGCAAAAATTGGACGACTTAGTTTTTAAACATAAACCCGCTGTTGTATTAAATCGACAGCGGGTTTATCTTTTGTCTGTATATACGCTTTAGAGCGTTTCTGTATTCGGACGGTGTCGAGTGTTGCGTCAGCGACGCACCTACAAGAAGAGATGAGGGAAAACCAGCGATGGGTTTTCCGAGAGTCTACTCTTCCTCTTCGGTTTTCGACTCAGCGATTACCTTCTGCGCAACATCGTCAGGTGCTATCTCGTAATGTGAGAATTCCATCGTGAAGTTACCGCGGGCACTCGTCATTGACTTGAGATCAATCGAATATCGGAGCATCTCCGAGAGTGGGACATTTGCCTGAATTACCTGTTTTCTCCCATTCTGCTCGACACCCATCACTTGTCCGCGCCGTCCATTCAGGTCACCAATGATGCTTCCCATAAACTGTTCAGGCACCGTGATCGCGACGCTCATAACCGGTTCGAGCAAACACGGATCGGCTTGTTCGGCGGCAGCAGAAAAGGCGATAGAACCAGCGATCTGGAAAGCCATATCCGAAGAATCGACCGGGTGGAATTTGCCATCATAGAGGTCAATTTGGATATCGACGATGGGGAACTCAGCAAGTAAGCCTCTATCCATTCTCTCGCGGACGCCTTTTTCGACAGCCGGGATATAGTTGCGCGGAATTGCCCCACCCACAATGTTGTTAACAAACTCAAAACCCTCGCCTCGTTGCAAGGGCAAGAGGTTAATCGTGACGTCGCCGAACTGCCCTCTTCCACCGGATTGGCGTTTGTGTCTGCCTTGGATGCCTTGGACTCTCCGACGAATTGTTTCCCGATACGGCACTTTTGGCGGTGAGAGTTCCGTCTCGACTCCAAATTTGTCTGCCATTCGTTCCCGATTAATGTTGATGTGCAGGTCTCCGAGCCCGGAGATGAGGAGTTGTTTCGTAACGTCGTTCCGCTCAATCCTAAACGTCGGATCTTCTTCGGACATCCGTGTGAGTGATGTCATCAGTTTTTCATCGTCGCCTTCGCGTGTTGACCGGATGGCATAGGAGATGACGGAATTTGGGAAATCAATACCTGGGAGTTGAATGGGTGCGTCTCTATCGCAGAGCGTATCACCGGTGTGCGCGGAAAGTTTCGTGAGTGCGCCGATGTCTCCTGCTTCTACCTGTGGTGTGTTGATTGCATCCTTACCGTTCATGAACGCCGTTTTTCCGAGGCGTTCAATTTCTCCTCTCGTCGAATTGCTAACTTGAGTATCCCCTTGCAACGTGCCAGAGTAGACACGGAAGAAGCTCAATTGTCCCCTGCAAACGGATCGGCAATCGTTTTGAATACCACAGCGGACATCGAGGCATCCGGTGACGGTTCACGGCTATCCTCTTCATTCTCTACAGCTGTAACTGCCCCTGCGTCAACGGGAGATGGGCAGCCAGTCAGCAGCATATCCATCAATTGTTGCACGCCGATATTGTTCAAGGCAGCACCGCAAAGCACGGGGGTAAACTGATTCTCGAAAATCCCAAGTTGCAAGCCGTTCTGAATCTCTTCATCCGATAGTTCACCTTCAAAAAACTTTTCAATGAGTTCATCGTTGCTTTCTGCAGCGACTTCGACAAGTGCTTCGCGAGTTTCTTCAGCCTCTGTCTCCAAGTCTGCGGGTATTTCAGCTTTTGCAGCGCGCTTGCTGCCATCGGGTTGCAGATAAGCCGCCATCTGTATGACATCGACGACACCGGCAAACTGGTCTTCTTTACCGATCGGGAGTTGAATAGGAACCGCCCGGGTTTCTAAGATGTCTTCAACAGTTGAGAGTGCGTTTTCAAAGTCGGCGTTCTCCTTATCCATCTTATTGATAAAGATGAGGCGTGGCAATTCGTATTTGTCCGCTACCTCCCACACCTTTTCGGTTCCACCTTCGACCCCGGTTGTTGCATCAACGACGACGACAACAGCATCGACAATTCGGAGGACACTGTGGAGGTCCCCATAAAAATCTTCTGCGCCCGGGGTATCAATCAGATTTAGTTTATATCCTTCCCATTCTGCAATACAGACTGAGCAGTTGAGGGTCGTTTTGCGTTCAATCTCGTCAGCGGCATAGTCAGCTACAGAATTTTCACTATCGACAGCCCCCATTCGCTCAATGGCACCACCATTGTAAAGCATCGCTTCAACGAGTGATGTTTTGCCTGCTCCTGAATGCGCGATAATTGCAATGTTTCGGATCTGGTTTGTCCTGTATTGTTTCATACGTCCAAAAATTTCTCCTTTTACTGTTAACCACACGGAATAGAGCGAGCTACGCCGTTTAAAACTGAATCTTAGCATAGTATGGCAAAAATGTCAAGAAAATATTTCTATCAATACTGTCACGGGTAAAAATGCCTGACATAACGTGTTTGGTTTAAGTTATAATTAATTACAGACATAAGTTTCTGAAAGGAGGCATCCATGCAAAATCTTTTCTTTGCGCTGGGTTCGGGTTTGAGTCTACTTGGCGTTGTTTTTGGAGCGTTTGGGGCGCATGCGCTGCGATCAAAACTTTCACCAGAGATGCTTGAGACATTTGAAGTAGCAGTTCGATATCAGATGTACCACAGTCTGGGGATGATTGCTGCGGCGTGGGCGGTATCGCAGTGGCAGAACCAACTCACGGCTGCATCGGGATGGTGCTTTTTCGCCGGTATCCTGATTTTTTCGGGGAGTCTCTACATCCTTAGCCTCACCGGTATTCGATGGCTCGGTGCAATCACTCCGATCGGTGGACTGGCATTTATCGTGGGGTGGGGGTGTCTGACACTCGCGGCGATTCGTGCATAAAAGCGTCTTTAAAGTTGACAGTTTTCACGTTCTCAGGTAAGATGATTAGACTTTAGAAAACGCAACCTATCTACTTTGTGCTGACCGCGAGCGTCCTATGTTTTGCTTGACGCAAAAGGCGGAAGATTCAATGCTCCGGTTATAAATTTAAGGAGAACTTCTCATGAGAAAGTTGAACATCCGATGGATTTACGCGTGCCTTTGCTTGGGCTTTATGCTAATTGGACACACCGCGTTGGCAATTCTTTACGAGTTTGATAGTGCCAAAGAAATTGTAGATTGGGAGTTGGGACCGCAGGCAACCGCAGAAGTGAAAGACGGTATGCTTGAACTTACCGTTGCCGGTGGGCAGAATTCAGGCATCTACTTTGGAGAAGACAACTGGACGGATTACCGAATGGAAGTCAAGGCACGGAAGATTGCTGGACCTTATTTCCATCTGTTCGTTCGGACGCAGGAGCCAGCGGTGGATTTCTATTTTATGGAAATCAGTTATAACTCACATACCACCTCGCTTTTCATGTTTCAAGGCGGTGCTGGGAATGAGATTACCGGCGGTCCGCGCCCGAAACGTCCCGATTCCAAAGACACCAAAGGTGGCGATGCATATACCATCGTCTTTGAAGTGGAAGGAGAAACTCTCAGGACTTACATTGATGGAAAACTGATGGTTGAAAACCAGGATAAAACCTACGATAAAGGGCGTCCCGGTTTAGGCGGCAGGGATTCAACCGTTGCGTATGAATATGTTGAAATTAATGGTGAGGGTGTCCCACCGACAGCAGTTGAACCTGCTGACAAATTAGCGACGCTGTGGGGCGAGTTGAAAAGTAGGTAAATGTAGGGCGGGTTACCATGCCCGCCTATTTTCACGCGCGAATGCAACATATAGGAGGACGACATTGAAGAAACTGACTATCTTTTTTTTCACGGTTTTAATTGCTACGCAGGTTGAAGCCGATTTCAATTTCGCGCTTCATACGGACTCGCACCCTTGGGCGCGTGAAGATCCGAAAGGCGCGCAAGAGGAAATTGACACCTTAATTAAGATTATTGATGGTTCTGTAAACTTAGAGGCTTTTGAACCCAAAGACATTAAAGGGTTAGCGGATTGGGTCAAAGCGCACACGGAGGGTGGTGGGAATACTTTGATTCTGACAGGGATCACCCCTTCAACAATTTATCCGATTGGTAATGCGAAACCCGATGGCTCACTTCTTGAAGAGTTTCTTGATGCCGGCAATACGATTTTCAATACCGGTGAATACACCTTTTATACGTCGGAAGGACCCGATGAAACGAACGGACAAAGTGCATTACCCAATATCATCGACGTTCCAGAAGCTTTCGTGTGGATGGGTAAAGGTCCAGACGCTTGGCAAGCCAATGCAGTTGAAATGACCCCGACACAGGATGGCAAAGACCATGTGCCGAGTCTGAAAAAGTATAACACCTCTTATCCGTTCCATCTTGAGGATTACGAAAAAAGCCCCTGGGAGTTAGAGATCGCGCTTGCTGAGAATGATGATCAAGATCCGCGGGTTGAACCGGCTGTGCTATACAACGAAGACACCGGCGGCCGCCTCGGCATCTTCGTCCAGACCTATGTGGTGATGTCCCACATCCGGGTGTTTCGTGGGGCGAGATTATGGGTGAATTCATCGTTAACTACTATCTACCAGAGGTTTTATCGGTTGAACCGACCGATAAATAACAACGACTTGGGGAAAACTGAAGTCCCCAGAATAGCAGTCAGCTATCAGCAGTCAGCAGTCAGAGAAGAAGCAGTCAACGGTTATCAGAAATCCTCTTAGTTTCCGATTGCTGACAGCCGATTGCTGATAGCCATTAAAAAATTGGAGGAAAAGTGGGGTATCGCGCTTAATAGCATCGCAAGCAAGCGTTTCTGACGATACCTTCGCACGAATAAATTATGAAGAAATTAGCATACTTTTTGGTGGCTGTCACATTTTTGATGAGTTGTGTGCTCGCGTATGCAGCCGATCCAGAAAAAGATTTACTTATCTATTTACCTTTTGATGAAGGGCAGGGTAACAAGGCGGAAGATGTTTCGCCTAATGGATTTGTTGGTGATGTGAAAAACGCGAAATGGGTAGAAGGTGTCGTTGGTCAGGCACTCCATTTTAAGGGTGGAAGTGTCAACTTTGATCCACTCAAAATTGATCAGCCGAAGGAGATGACGATCGAATTTTGGTTCAAACCGGACGATAAAATTGAGGGTGGTAACCGCATTGATTTGCTCTATCGTTTGAATGGTGGCGGACGACCCCATATTACATTCAACCGTGGTGGCGTGTTATTTGGGTTCTACTTTGCGACGCTGGGTGTAGAATTAGAGGCAGTCACGAACTATGACGCATTTGAACCGGAATGGTACTATTCGTCGGATCGCAGAGCAAGAAGACAGCGTGGCTGTATATTAACGGAGAGCTTGATTCCGAAGCAGAAGCCGGTGGGGATGCACGCATGGATTTCGGTACCGAAGGTATGTGTATCGCAGCGAGTCAGGGTAACGCCAACTTCTTCAACGGTATGATTGATGAATTTAAGATTTGGAGTGTTGCGTTCACTGCTGAGGATGTCACAGATAGTATGGCGACGGCACTCGCTGTGAAAGCGGGTGGTAAACTGACAATGACATGGGGCAAACTTAAGTCCGATTCTGGCGGAAGCCTCCGATAGTGGTCAGTCATCACGATGCGCATTTGACCCTAATTAAAAACTGAAATGTGGAGCGGACGGGTTGCTGAGCGGCCCTCCGCATCCACACAAGTTAACACGTGTTTCCCTTTGGTGGGTGTAAGCCAGTATTGCTCCGCTGCGTTCCCTTGAAAAATTAACTCACCATCCAAAAACCAGAACAGATCCTGTGTCCGACTGGAAGCCGAGGCGATCAATCGAATCTTTTGGTTTTCCAGCGGCACCCCTTCCCGAATGTAATAGATAGTATCTTCTGCTGGAGATAAAATAATCGGAGCGTTCCCCGCAATGGTTCCGGTACACAAAGGGTTATGCTTCGGCAGAACCGGCACGGCAAATCCATTCTCTGCCAACCAAGTCGCCGCATTGGCGGGCCACTCTTCAAATATTTGTGCCTGTGCATCCTTAAGCGAGGTGTCAGTTGTAAAATGGCTTTCGGCTTTCGGCTTTCGGCTTTCAGTGTATTGGCTATCTTTCTGACTGCTGACTGCTGACTGCTGACTGCTATTCTTACGACAATGGGAGCAGAGACTGTATCCGGTCGCTTCGTTGACATAGATACGTTTATGAATTGTGCAGACCGCTACAGACGAGATACCCGGGATGTACACATCGTCCTTATGGACCGGGCAGTGTGATGAAACGGGTGCGCCACTAAGGGCACATACTTGTCGTGTTTTCAATTGTTCCGGCTTGGTAAACCAGCGGTGTGTGTCTTGTCCTGTCAAGGCAGTAAAGAGCGCGAATAGAATAGGGGTTGCTGCCTCTGCGCCGCTCAGCATCGGAGCCCCCTTTCCATCGAAATTGCCAAGCCATACACCAATTGTTAATGTCGGCGAGTATCCGATGCACCATGCATCCCGGTGCCCATAAGAAGTACCGGTCTTCCACGCAATTTTGGGTAGGTTCATTGTTCTTTCAAAGGCTTCCGGATTTTTAACGGTGTTGGTAGGCAGTTGTGAGTCTGTTAACATCTCGGTTATGATGAAGCTTGTCTCTTTTCGGAGTAAATGTTGCGGGGAATGGTTCTCGACTCTCGGCTTTCGGAAACCTTGTAGGGGCGAGGTGACCTCGCCCCTACGGCTATTTCTTGGGAGCGTTAGCTGATAAGATCCAAATTCCCCCATATTTGCCAAACCTACGTAAAGTGTTGTCAATTCAAGCAGATTCACTTCGCATCCACCGAGCACCATAGAAAGTCCGTATTTTTGAGCAGGCGCGAGTGTAGAGATCCCAGCCTGTTTCAGAAAGGCGTGTAGCGTCGAACCGCCAACTCGTGCTTTGCTGTGTTGTATCGGAGTCGAGTTGGAGGTTCGGTTTTTCAGGCGTGCATTAAGATTGACGGCGGGGACATTGAGAGAACGTGCAAGGGCTTGACGGGCAGTGACATAACCGTTATATTTCCCATTATAGTTCACTGGCTCATATCCAGCGTAGGTAATAGGGACATCGAATAACAAGGTTTCTGGTGTAATCAAGCCCTGTTCCATTGCCAGGGCATAGACGAAAGGTTTAAGGGCAGAACCGGGAGAACGTGGTGCGAGCGTCCCATTTACCTGTCCTAATGCCTCCCGGTCGAAAAAATCGTGGGAACCTACCATTGCTAAGACGTGGCGGTTTTGGGTATCCATGACGATGATTGCACCTGTGCTGGTGCTATGAGACCCACGCAAGCTGAGTTTGCGCTCTGCCTCGAGGTATTCGCTAAGGATGCGTACCGCGGTCTCCTGAACCCTCGCGTCTATTGTCGTGTATATCCTGCCGTCTGTTTTACCCATCCACTCGTGCCTTTGTAAATGTGGAAGACGAGTGGATGGGTAAGGTTTCGCATGTGATCGGTTTTCTTTAACCAACATGCGTGAGAGATGTGGTGCTTTGAATGGAAGTGGGTAGCGTTTTCTGGGAATCGGTTCTTGAGTTGCCTCCTGCCACTGCTGTTCGGAAATTTGTCGACGTGCAAGGAGGCGGTTCAGGACTTTTTCACGCGCCTTTCTCGCATTTTCTGGGAATCTGTCGGGTCGCAAACGTTCTGGGGCGTTCGGAATGGCAGCGAGAAGTGCGGCTTCACCAAGACTAAGCGCATGCTGGGGTTTGTTGAAGTAGAATCGCGAGGCTGCTGCTGTGCCAACTATATTCCCGCCATACGGGAGCATGTTGAAATAAAACGTTAAAATCTCAGATTTGGAATAGGTATGTTCAAGTTGAAGTGCGCGGAACATCTCGATGAGTTTGTTCGGAATGCTACGCGCTTTGGGTTCCATCAGTCGAGCGACTTGCATGGTGATGGTTGAACCACCGCGCACAACTTCACCCGCTTTCAAATTGTCATAGAGGGCTGTTGCAATCGACACAGGGTTGATGCCATAGTGGTAGTAAAACCACCTATCTTCTGATGTTAGCATCGCTTGGTGTAGCCAATAGTTTTCAGTTTTACCCTTCAACTCGTCTTCCACATTTACAAAGGCACGAGTTGATGGGTAAAACTGACGACTAAATCGCCACATGCCATCGTCAGCTAAAAATGCTCGAAGCCACTCGCCGTTTCTGTCCAACACAATCTGAGATACAGGTGGATGGAGACGTGCTTTGGGTAGCGGGAAACACCAGTTTGCAAGCATGGAGAGGGTGATAATGAGGAACAGAGGTAGCATTAGAGTTATTAGTCTTCGGTTAACAGTTTTCAGTAACAAACCTTGTAGCGGTAACCGGAAACATACCTGCCATAAGTTGTGCCAAAACTGATAACTGAAAACTCGAATCCCCAACTCGTGCTTTGCTGTGTTGTATCGGAGTCGAGTTGAGGGGTTCGGACTGATAACTATTTTTCATCATTTTGCAACGACTGCAATACGCATGCTACCCGTTACAGCAGATTTTGTTGTATCGTACATTGCCTCGGCGACAATGGGAGGTAAGGTAAATTCACCCTGTGTGACGGCGCGTAGCGCGTAATAGAATTTACGTTCGCGTTGGCGTGGGAATGTACCGAAAAAGATGAGCCTGTCATCGCGAATATCAATATAATCCGGTTTGAAGTCCTGTGCTTTCAACCATGGAATACCTGCTCGGGATTCTAACCGCGGATTCTCAATCTCGAATCCTGTGGGCAACATATCGACGACAACAACGTTTTCGAGATTGGCAGTGAGGGCTTTGACGTTTACCTCGGCGATGATCAGTTCCCCGTGTCCGAAAGGTGCCTGTCCGTTCTTCACCGTCTTTGTTAAAATAGCGTCTGCGCACCTGTAGTTCGCGTTCATATTCTTCGATGAAAGAGTCGCGTTGGATACCAAACGCGCTCCAATAGTAGTAGCAACTTCCTTCACCTATGACGGAGAGTTGCACACGCGTCCCGTCCCACGCTTTATCGGTGTAGCGCGTCTCTGTTGCGTCGAAGTCGGCGAAATGTTCATCGTTGAGCGTCAGGGTACCGGTGTAGTTTCTATCCATCTGTTTCTTCAGGATCTTGCCGAGTGCCAGAAACGCAAAGGCGTTTTCTTGTGTTGTTGCCCATCGGTTCCCCTCAGATGCTGCCTCACTTAGATTTTGGACAAGCATTGGGATTGACGGATGGTTTTCGTTAACTTCGGCAAGAACATCTAACATGATGGCTTGGGCTCGAATCGGGGAATCAAGCGTTCCGCCTGTTTCGCGTTGTGCAGTACTCTTATTAAAATTGGGTGATACTGACACCGGTAGCATTGACAGAGCAGTTTCCAGTTCGCCGTTGAGGGCGAACGCCCCTGCGAGTTGAAAGTGGCTATAATCGCTGAGTCCGCTCAAGCCTCTGTTCTTCAGGTAGTGCATCGTGCCTCGGTCGGGGTGTCCAGCGGCAGCTAAGACGTAGGCGGCATAGGTTGCTAATGAAATCTTTTTTCTTATTTCTTGTGCTCCATTTTCGTCTTCCGTGTTTGGTGAGAATTTCGCCTGTGCTTTTAAACCATTGAGCATCGCGTCGTAAACCCGGTCCGCTACCTCGTAACCTGCCTTTCGTGCCTCGACGAGGAAGTGGGACGCATAGATACTGCTCCATGGGTTCACGTAAGTGCCACCGGGCCAGTAAGCAAAACGATCATCTGATTTCAACATACTTTCGATTTTCGTGATACCCGATGTGATGTAATGGTCCACTGAGTCTTCTGCTGCCAGCATCGGTTCGACGCTTCGCGCCAAGTCGCTGAAGTAAAGCAGTGGAAAAACCTGGCTCGTTGTTTGTTCCAGGCAGCCGTGTGGGTAACGTATAAGGTAGCGGAGACTGTCCGCAAACCTAATATTTGGGAACGGCGACAACGTGAGACTAAACTCTGACGAATCAGGTATCAAATTCGACGGGAAAATGAAATCAACAGGTTCACCCGCGCGCACCACTCCGTGTCCTGTTTTCGTGATAGGTGGCGCGACGGAACGCAGTGGGATTTTTGTCTCCAGTTGTGTTGTTTGTGTATTACCGTGCGCAGAAAGATTGAAGTTGACTTCCCCAATTGCATCCTGAACGAGAATATCGAAAAAAACTTGTGCTTCTGCGCCTGCGTCAACCCTCTTATCTATACTGAGTTTGTCTACTATGTTCTCAGTTTCTAAAGTTTGTAAAGGTTTCTCCGAAGCCGCCTGAGGTGATGTTTCGGGCGGATTGACATCACTTGCTGAAAGGAGTCGCACGTCGCCTGATGCTTGCAATTCGACAGTAAATTCCCCTTCCGCGCCTGTGTCGTTAAAGAGGGTAACAGGTACACGAACCTTATCACCACCTGCGAGGAATCGTGGAAATGTCGGCGTTAAGACAATGGGTTCGCGGACAGTCAGATACGCTTCCGTGCCACCGTAGTCTCCACCCGCGAATGCGACTGCCATCAACCTCAATGTCCCATTGAACTGTGGAATCTTGAATTGAACAGTACCGCGACCGTTTCCATCAGTTTTCACGAATCCGGACCAGAGTGAAATCGGCTTTACTCGCCGGATGCTGCCTGTACTCAATCGCTTCCGCAGTTCCGCTTGCCGTGCCGTAGCCGCATCCCCCCCTGTACTTGAATTGTCGGTGACATTTGCGATTTCAGGGAGAATCCCACTATACAGGTCAAAGGAGCGCGTCTTAAGCCCGCGCTGTCGATAGAAGTAGTCGTGTGGGTTGGGTGTTTTGAAGTCGGTTAACGTCAGGATCCCTTCATCAACAGCTGCGATACAGACATCATATTTTTGCCAAGAACGCCTACCGTGGACTTCGAACGCTATGGTCACTTCGCTATTCGGTAGTACTGTCACTTCGCTATCTTCAGACTGAGAAGTCTCCACAGACTCTGTGTTCCTTTCCGGACTGGCGAGCGAAATCTTCTGCATATCACCGGCATCGTTTGTCTGATTGAGCGACATCTCTATCGAAAGCCGTCTCCGTGTTTCGTCTATCTTTAATGGAATCACCCCAAACGCGCGCACAGGGAGAAGCGACTTCTTGTCAGTCGCGGCCCCTTCCATCGGGATGGCGCGAGTCAGCGTCGCAGAGAGATACACATTCGGTCTATAGGCGTACCGGACTGGAATTGATAAAGTTATGGTGTTATTTTTCATCACTATTGTCCGGTAACTCAACACCTTTTCCCGTTCGACAGTCAACAGGAGTGTGCCCGGAAACGGTGCCTTAATATACAGTTTTGCTGTTTGCCCCGGACGGTAAGCAGACTTATTAAGCGTCAGTTCCAGTCGAGTGGGATGTTCCATAGAAACTGGGATGTTTCCCCATCCGCTGACGTAAAATCCGAGTTCTGCAGTCGCCGTTGAGGTGATGTCCTCAAGACGGACGCGGTATTCACCATAGTCTGAGGGAGTTAAGGTCACTGTCTGTACTGTCTCTGCCGAAGTTAAGGCGACCGTTTCCACTTCCGTTGTCTGAGGTTCAGAGACGTACTCGTAACGCCCTGCACTGTTCTGACGAAGTATAGTGTTCCAGTGAACTTTGTAGAGGCTTAGTTTTAGGTCTCTTTCCGATGCCACTGCCATTGCATTGTTAACAGCGATGTAGTCGAATCGGAGCGGTTGGTTAATTTTTACGTCCCCCGTCGTTGTTCGTCGGATCCCAACATAATGCGAGTACGGATGGATCACAACTCGGTGAGAAGCCGTGACAGATCTGCCACCGGCTTCGCTGACGGTCGCTGTCAGAGTGCCGTTTAGCAGAGAAGGTGCTTTCAGCGTTTCAGGAATCGTGAATTGATAATACGCTTTGCCCTGCTGCGTCAGTTTTGGCTTCTCCCAATCCAATTCTCTGTTTTTCAAAATTGGAGCGGACATTCCCAAAAACAAACGAGTCCCACTGTGTCGCACTTGTGCCGGGTGACTGTGTCCTTCTTTACATACGGAACTGCTTCCAATTCACAGGAAGCTTCCACCTTGCGGCCTACTGCTGGAGGACCGAACAGATTAATAGCGGACACTTCAATGTCAAGTTCCTCTCCAAGTTTGTAGGTGGATTTATCCGCTGTTACAGCGACTTTTATCCGATCAGGCATAAATTCTTCAACCTGAAATTGGACTCTTCCAACGACCCGGTCAGCGATCCGCATCTTGGCGATATAATTACCAGTCAGGGCATAGTCAGGAATGGGAATTTGCACATCGCAGGCACCGCTTTTGTTTGTTTGCAGTCTTAACTCTCGCATGATTCTGCCATTTGGGGAGAGCACTTCAATCCGTGTGGGAAGCGGTTGTGGTGTTACCTGCTTTGGTCCTCGAACAATTCCAGCAAGTTGGACGGTTTCGCCGGGTCGATAGACGCCTCTGCTTGTGTAGAGAAACGCTTCATAACCTTTTTGCAAGTAGGCAGAGCCGGCAATGTTGAAGTCTGCTGTTGCAATTTCGTGTCGGTTGAGTTGAATGAAAGCGAGATCGTCCCGTTTCGCGACGGTAATCATAAACGGTGTGAAGTCTTCTGTCTTCTCCGTAACATCTGTGAACTCAACATATCCTGCCCAGTTAGTTGTCCCCTCGAGTAACGTCTGGTTATTATCACTGATAAGTTTGACGCGCGCTGTTGGTACTGGCGAGCCAGTAGCGAGTGATCTCACCCAAACGTATAGCCTATCTCCTGTGCGTTTGGCACTGATCCCCAAATCCGTGATGAGCACCCATTGATGCGCGCTGTCCCACTCCCTCTCTGCGTTTCGCGCCACAACCTTGAAGATACCGACATGTTCGTCTGAGAGATATTCTTCCAAGGAGATAGGTGTTGTTACCTCCTCGTTCAATTGGGCGGGGATATCAAGCTCTTCTGTATGAATAGGTTTACCTAAGTTGCTGCTCCAGCGACTCCATCGTTCTAATTTCGACACATAGATAAGATTGTTCGCAAAAACTTTTTCGATATTGAGTTTCACACGTTTAATGTTAATTGTTGCGAGACCTAAGTTCAGTTGACCCTTTCTCGCGAGGAAGAAACCGTCGCCGAGAAACCGAAGTTGGGGTCGGATATCCGGAATTTTGAGGCGCGTCATATAATCTTGTTTTAAGACGGCATCGTTTCGGGCTGTTAGACCGTGCCGAATCTTCAGCGTGTAGGTAGTGCGCCGTTTGAAATTGCCGTGAATCTGTACGTTTCGATAGTCGGATGTCACCTGATATGCTACTGCTGGTGTCAGTTCTATGTACGGCTCAATAGCATCACTGAGTACCGGTGCACTGAAACTCACCGAAATATAGGGTGTTCCAGCACTTTCCCAAACGTCAGAGTATGTTACGCCAAGTGTCCCTCTCCCTCGGAGTATTACCGGTGTAACACTTGATTTTTCTAAACCAATTTTCCCACCTGTACATTTGAACCCTTTTTCAATCTTAATCTTTATCTCTCGGTCTGCGCTGCCGCGTTTTATGCGTGTTGTCTCGAATTTTACCGTTCGTGCTGTCGCTGTGTTGGTTTCAATCTGATAGGGGATTTCTGTTTCGTCATTGAGTTCAATAGAGAGGTGTGCCTTTAAATCGACAATGGTTACAGGATAATTGAATGCTATCGTGCCGAAACCTGCTGCGTGTTCACGGGCATCATCGGAGGTAAATTCCATGCGTGCTTGCTGCACTGCGAAAGGATCGGTAGCAAATTTAAATTCTTTTTGGCCGGTGAGTAGAAATGTCTCAGATGGGTTGAGTTCTGGTGTGAGTTGAACAGTATATTGTGCGGCGGGTGCTAAAGGTGCATCTAAAAAGAAACCGACTCTATCGCGCGCTATCCAGCGGGCACTGCCTTGGACAGCTGGCGTAAACCGAAGTGCCTCTGCTGGAACTTCGGTCCCGATACGCGATTTGTCAATAATTGCCTCCGAGAACGTAATCGAAAAATCGACCCATTGTGGAACCTCCCCTTGTGGTGTGAAGGTCTTGACACTGTATCGTGTCCGGGCACGCATGTTACTCTGTACAATGTAGAGGATAGAGGCACCAAGGAGTAAGGACATCAGCCCGATCACGCCGATTAAGCTTTTTAAGAGCAAATTTCGACTTCCAGATTTCGCCGAAAGATTTTTGGAGAGTTTGTCTGTCATCAGAAGTACCTCCTATGCTCTGAAGATTCTGTCCTTATAATTTTCCTGTTCAGGGCAATTTAAGGGATTATTTGTAGGTGCAATCGTCCGGTCGCAACTCTTGCTTTAGGTATTGCTTATAGGCTTCCAGTATTGTGGATTAAGGCTACTTGTCAAGTTACACCGATGATTTAATCAACGAGCATAACAGGACAAAAGATACTTAAGTTCCAAAGCAATTTTTATGCCAACTGACTATTGTTATTGCGTTGAGCGTTTAAGGTGTAGTCGTCAAGTCTAACTGTTACCGAAAAAGGTAAGAAAGGTGTCTTTAGGTGACCTTATGTGTAAAAATAAACACATAGGGACGGATGTGGAAATCCGCCCCTACACGTGGAGCATTTTTGGATGTAGTGTTTGAGCCAAAACTTGTTCTGAATAGAATTGAGTACCTTGATGCCGGCGCAAAAGCCTTTAGAACCAGAAGCGTGACATTAAAATAATCTGATCTGTACCTTGAAGTTGGCGGAGTGTGCCTTTGTCTGTAATGGTATCATCTGCACTGTGATCAGCGTTGGCGAGATTTGCCCAGTAAAAGAGAGAAATTGCCCCGTTTTCGATAAAATTGTACTGAGCACTGAGTGTTACCCGTTGGCTTGCATCTCCCTTAACCATTCGATCTGGGATCGAACAGACCGTACCGACCTGCAACGGTGAGTTGGCGGAGGATGCGATATTTTGCCCCGACGTAATACCCCTTTTGAATCAACAGCATCCGGTGTGAAAGCGGCTACCTCTCCGCTATTTCCAAAATTGAATTCACCCTCGATACTCACACCTGCGTAGGAGGCGGTGAGAAATGCACCGATGAGGCGTTCCCAGTCTTCACTCGGTTTTTCAAGTATTGCGGATACTCCTGCTCGAATCGGTCCGAGTTGGGCACCAAGGGTCCCGAGTCCACCTTTTGCTGCGGCGTTGTTGGCGTTAAAGAAAGCCGCATTATAGAAAATTTTTCCGGCACTTCCACCGATTTCAACGCCGATATCCCGTTTGTTAGAACCGAGTCCGTACCCCTCCCGGACGAGGATGTTGTGGTCCTTATGTTTGATAGCGAACGGCAGCCGAAATTGTCCGACTTTGACATAAAGATGTTTTGGAATAGCATCTACCGTTGCAAACGCATTCAACGTTGTTCCAACGTTATTGGAAAGGGTAAGCCGAACGTGTTCAGAGGCTTGTGCGTTGAACGTTACTTCTGCTTGCATGAGCAGAAATCTGTCGATCGAAGAGTGACATGAATTACATCCAGCGATCGCCCCACTCCCTTCGCTGCCCTCTTCGCTGACATGCGTTGTTTTGATAAAAGCGGTCTGAAAATCAAGGGAAGTGGTGAGTTGCTTGACAACTTCCTTGGCTTCCTCTGTCACGGCTTCCATGTCAAAATCTTCGGGAAATTCAAAATAGTTCTCTTCAAAAATTTCGCCGATCCGATTCCGGGGTCCACCGCCAGCTGGGTCGAGATGACAAAAGCTACACTCTTTCTCGAGCTCGGCGGCAAACTCAGGTCGTGCCTCCACGACGCTCGGGAAAAAAAGACTGAGTGAGATACCCGCTATGAGCGCGAGCCATAGAAGCAATGATACACCTCCGGATATGTCCAACGGTCTTGGTAGTGAGGTCATATTACTAAGGTATCTCGCCCAGTCGTTGTCGTGTGAATTCAAAAGATTCTCCTTATCTTTTAGTCAAGTTCCGTGAAAACGTAATCAATATCTTTGACTCCGGCGTGGCATCCCCAACAGCTACGACCTTCCGCTATAACGCTGAACTCAGCATCTGGTGCGTTTCGGACGTATTCAATGAACTGCCAATCGTTGTGATCGGGGTCCGCACCTGCTTTCTTCCGCATAATCGCGATGAGCCCAACATAATCCTTACCAGGACGGGATGCCTCCTTTACAACGATGCTTCCATCTGGATATGGGAACTGCTGTATCCCGTTTGGTGCGATAGTGTCCCGTGTTTGATTTACATGGACGTTTTTTGTGCCGTTGTGCGGGTCACCGCCAGGTGCAGGAGGGATGGGTTCTGCGTTTAGTTTAAGCCATTGTGTGTAACCTGCCACATCATCGGGCAAGCCGGGGAGTGCGACGACTGGTTCGTCGGGTTGGGTAGATTCTTCCAGAGTTGTAGTTTCTTCTTCGTTGGATTGTTGAATGATTTCTTCCAATTGCTTTTCGCTGGCACAAGCGGTGAAGAGTAGAGTGATCGCCAGTACAGCCAGCAGGTTGCGTGTGCGCATTTTCATGATGAATACCTCATTTTTTTCAAGAACAGATGAGTTCTTATATGTCGTTGGTAAGGTTCTTGGGGGGACACCCTATCAAAACACCTCACCTGTTTCCAACCTAATTTTACTAAGGTGATGTTTTGTAGAGTAGCCGTAGAGGGTTACCCCTCTACAGCCCTCACCGAACCGTGCGTGCGACTTTCACCGCACACGGCTCTCCGAGTCATCACTAATATAGTCCTTAAGATTCCTAATATAATCAATCCTTTCGGTTTTGACTATGTTATTCATCTTTTTACGAGAAAGTCGCTTATGTAGATCAATGTGGCATTCTTGGTGCAGTAGACGAAGGTTGCTATATCTATCTGTGCCTCCGAATGTGCGAGGAAGCATGTGATGGGCATGTATCTCGCCATTGAATACTTCTTCTTCAGTTATTTGCGATTTACAGTAGGGACAAAACCCTTCTTGTATCGAAAATAGTTCACGAAGTTTTTTTACAAACAATCTGTTAAGAGTGTTGTGATATTCACGATTTCTCCAGTAGTCAGCATTATTTGCGGAGTAAACCCGCATTTTGTTTTTTACTATTACGAACCGTTTTTTCGAGAAAATGTCGGACATGCGGACAAGTTTGATGTTATTTTCGTTGTCCGTAAAATCAGAGGTTCTGGTTCTACTACGACTTGAGTAATACTTTCGTATTAGCCATTTAGTAGTTTTACCAGGGTGTTTCCTTTTTGCCCAGTTGAGTGTTTTATTCCAGGTTGTTTTATCAATTGTGCCAAAAGTGGTACTACTGACAACAAATCTGTAGTAATTCGCCCAACCTTGCAGTTTAGGATTGAGAAGATGTATAAGGTTAACTTGTCTGGAAGCCTTATTTCTGTCAAAAATCTCTTTACACTCCTTTAGGATTTTTATCAACATTTTTCCGTTGGGGTTTTATCAAGAGTATGTGATCGCTCGGTTCGTTTGATTTCTTAAGAATCTTCTTATACTTGCGTATATTGAACCCTAAGAAATCGAACCCATCATAAATGTGAGTGATCTTGGTCTTTTCATCAGAAAGTGTTAAACCTATTGTAGAGAGATGTTCCTTGATGTCATGTTTGATGTCGACCGCAATTGTTTTAGATTTGCATACGACTACAAAATCGTCTGCGTATCGTACTAATGGGATTACTTTATTCTCCCCAGTTTTCCAACCATGGTTTTTGTCAATGAAGTCATCAAGGCTTGTCAATGCTACATTTGCCAATAGAGGCGAGATTATACCGCCTTGTGGCGTACCTGTTTCATTGTCAAATATTTCACCATTGTGGAATATCTTTGCTTTTAAAAAGCCTTTCAGTAGACTTGTCGCAAAATTAGGGACTTTCCACGATTTCAAAGTGTTAACTATGTGATCGTGGGATATGTTGTCAAAGCAACCTTTTATGTCGCCTTCTACAATGTATCTTGGTCTGTATTTGTTGGCAAGTTTATTGAAAAGCAGTCCGATTGCGTCATGACAACTTCGTTTTGGTCGGAAGCCAAAACTGTTGTGATGAAAGTGATATTCCGTAACGGGTTCAACGGCTAACCTGAGAATCTCTTGATTTATTCGATCTTTTATTGTTGGAATGCCTAACGGACGTTTCTTTCCGTTTGCCTTTGGGATATAAACCCGTCTGATGTTATCAGGTTTAGCATTGATGTCAATTTCATCGAGAAGTTTCAGTTTCATTGCATCTGCTTTAGGTTTATTGCCTTTAGGTAATCCTATACCGTCAATTCCAGCAGTATTTTTCCCTTGGTTCATTGTGGTAACACGATGAACCGCGAGTATTTTTACTGCTTGAGATCGTTTCGTTAGTAAGTCAAAAATATGCTGAATACGTTTGACATTATTAGTGGCAACCGCTTTGTCTAATCGTTGTTGTATCGAGAAGACGTATCGTTCGCAGTTTTTGATGTTTTCTGCGCTAAATATGTCTACTTCTGGGGATCTACGTGTAATCACGATATTAGTTCCTTTCAGATTTGATACATTATTATTGATTATTCAAAGTATTGACTCTAATTGTGCTTAGCGTATTGCTACGCATATACAATTTCCTCAACCTTGTCAACTTTTTGGTTGATTACAAAAAGTCAATTTAGGTTCTGTTCAATTTCCAGATAAAGGATTTCATAACCAATTTAGGATTAACCTATATCCCGATGTGTTGCTAATCGCAACTTTGTGTCCGATTAACCTAATTGAAATAGCAGAAGAAAAACTATTTCTTTGTTATAGAACCATTAAGTCTATAATTTAGACACTACAATTTTTTCAAGGCTATTGTCTTACCTTTTACGAGACTTGAAGTTATTCAACTTTAGTTTATCCATGTTAGTTTTGTCAGACGCTTCAATTTCGGATGCTGGGATTATTACTAATCGCAATTTTGCCTGTATCCTCAGAAGTGCGCCGTTTCCTCTTGCTTCCCACCCTTCGTTTCCGAAGTAGCAGTTAGAGTAAGACATTGGAAGTTAGGCTTTCCAAGTGGGAATTGAACCCACATTCCTTAATCATTTATTGAACCGCACTAATGGTTTAGTATGTAATACGAAGAAAAATTGTATCTTAATGACACAATTTAGTATAGAACAAAATAGTAACAATTTCAAGAGAATCTGCGCGTCTCTGTTTTCGCAGAAGGCTTATGTTGAAGGAAGTGCGATGAATGCGCTGAATTTATGGGATTTTGCGGAGCCTTCGATGGTGGTTCTAATGTTCGCCATGTATTTATATTGATATGGATGCACGTGTGAGTTTCGTTTGCCTTTTGCTTGTTGTTGTTGTATTATATGCAAGGATGGACAAGGTTTCTGCTGAAAGTTTAAACACAAAATAGGAACAAAAAAGGAAAGATAATGCTCAGGAATTTGTTTAAAGGTGAGGATAAAAGCCACGGTGAATCCGATGTTGTAGACAAGCAAGGGAACTGGTTTAATCGGCTCAAGTCCGGCTTGGCGAAAACCCGGGACCAGTTCCTATCTCAATTGTCAGGGCTCCTCCGGGTTGGAAGAAGAATTGACGAAGAATTGATGGAAGAAATCGAGGAAATTTTAATCCAGTCAGATGTAGGAGTTGATACAACCTTGACGTTAATGGATAATGTTAGAGAAAGGGTGAAGGCGGAGGGATTGAGCGATTCGTCAGAGTTGGCATCCGTTTTAAAATCGGAAATCCTGAATTTGCTTGGAGAGGATGTGCCGTTGCAAATTAAAGATGAGAAACCGTATACGATTTTAGTGTTGGGTGTGAATGGTGCGGGAAAAACGACAACTATTGGTAAACTCGCAAGTCGCTTTACTACGAGCGGACACCGCGTGCTCGTTGCTGCGGGTGATACGTTCCGTGCGGCAGCGGAGGATCAGCTCAGTATTTGGTGTGAGCGCGCTGGAGCAGAACTCATCCGGGGCGGCGAAAATGCTGAACCCGCTTCTGTCGTCTTCGATGCAATTCACGCGGCGAAGCATCGCGATGCGGATGTACTCATCGTAGATACCGCTGGCAGACTACATACCAAAAAACCGCTGATGGATGAATTGTCGAAGATTGGACGTGTGATGGAGCGAGCACACACCGGTGCACCGCATGAGGTACTGCTTGTCGTTGATGGGACGGTGGGTCAGAACGCTCTGATGCAGGCGAAGGTTTTTAATGATACGGTGCCGATTACGGGAGTAGTCGTTACAAAACTCGATGGCACTGCCAAAGGGGGGATCGTAATCGCGGTGAATGCGGAAATCGGCGCACCCGTCAAACTTATCGGCATTGGTGAGAAACTCGACGATTTGCGAGATTTCGCGGGTGCAGATTTCGTTGATGCACTCTTCGCAGATGAAACAGCAGAAGCGTAAGGAACACCGAATTCTGTTCTCTACATGTGAGACGTTTCAAGACCTGATGACTTACCTACATCATACGGGTATGCGCGCTGGGCAAGCGCGCATACAACAATTCTTAAAAATCTGTTTCTCGCAGGTAAGGGCGGAGGTGTTTGCGAAGATTGCGATGCGCGTGGAGCAGGTGAGCTTTGACTGTTCCATCGGATCGTCCAACAGTAGCCGCAATATCTTTAAGCGATAGCCCATCCCAGTGTCGTAAAATGAAGATTTGCCGCTGCTTTGGCGGAAGCCGACGGACTGCTTTCCGGATTTGGGCTCTCAACTCCTTATTCTCGACTGCTTTTGCTGGTGATTCTGAGCGGGGATCCGCAACGTTGGACATCGGCAGTTCCTCGGAGTCGTTGGAGTCGTACAGGAGCACTTCCGATCTCGATTTTTTCCGTAGGAAATCGATACAGAGATTCACCGTGATTCGGTAAAGCCAACTGTAAAACTGACACTGACTCTTGAAGGCGCCTAATCCTTGATATGCGCGTATAAAAGCGTCTTGTGTCAGGTCCGATGCATCTTCTGGGTTTGGGACGAAGCGTTGCACCAAACGATAGGTGCGTTTTTGGTAGCGGGTAAAGAGCATATCAAATGCGGCGGTGTCGCCTTGTTGAAATCGCTCAATTAGTTCAACATCCTCGTTACATTCTGGAGGGATGCTTTCTGGGCTTTGAGACTGCATGTTCTCCTCTTAAGCGTCATTGACCGGGAAAGTGGTTGCTGGCTTTCAGCGAAATTTGCTATACAAACCTCGCTAAACCGTCATTGGAAACGGAAAATCAGAAACTCAAGTGGTCGCTGACAAAATAGAAGTCACTAATTCGTTTGTTTATGGACACTGCGAAACCAACGTCTATATCTTTGGCTATCTTGAACCATCTGTTGTAGGACGGTTAATTCCTCGTCTCCTTCGGCATGAGGATTCGTCTCGAGCAAGGATAACAATTCCTCATAGACTAAGGAGTCTTCATGAACAAGTGATGAGAGGAGTCTCTCGAAATTCTCACCATGTCCGAGCATTGCCAAGAGTTGGTTCGTATGGCGTATCTCCTCGGAAGCAGCTTGGTTCAAGTACGCTGCGAGTTCATGTTCATTGCGCTTTTCGGCGATTTGTGCGAGAATCAATCGCATCCCGACAAGTTTGAGTTTTGCTTGTGCAAGTTCGTCCAGATCCGCTTCAAACCGTTTTTGTAGGTGGTCTGCGTCACGTGGATGTAACTGTGCATAACTTGGCCACACCGGCTTCGCCATCACCTGTTTCAGCCGTTTTAGGCTTTCAATCAGGTTTTCCTGCTCTTGTGTGGATAACTGCCCAAAGGTGCTTTCCCAAAAGTGTGTCGCGTGTTTTACGCGCTCTCGGAAAAGTTGTTCAGCCTGTGGCGTGAGTTTAATCCGCGCACGTCTCCGGTCCTCATCACATTTACGACGGACTACCCAATCGTGCCGTTCAAGGCGACTGACTAAGGCGGATGTTGTATTATGGGCGAGACCCAAGTGTTCGCCGAGTTCACTCACTGACATACCAGCGTCGCGCCCATACCAATGAAGATGTTGGAGAGCGTTGAACTGGACAATCGTCAGACGATTGGGGACGACTTCCTGAATAAACCTGGATTTGACAGCCGCTTGCGCATGGCGCATCACACGCATCACGACATCAATTTCATTATGGAATTCCTGATCTTTAGACATTTTTTGGCGATACTTGTGAGCCAAACTTACTGTTGAATGAAAGTCGGCGGTGTAGGGCGTTGTTTTCAACCCCCGTGTTAAATCATAAAAATTAATATATCCTATATTGGATATATTTTCCGTCGTATGCGATATAATAATTATACACCGACTTTATCCAGATGTCAAGTGAAACCGCAAAAAAATAGTAAACTTCGGTGTTTTTTAGTCTAAACTCGGTATTTTGCTAAAATTCTCTGCATTTTTCACAAAATTAGCAGTTTTTAGTTGCTGCCGACGAGACGCTCTGCCTTCATTTTTTGCTTTCGCTTTGATTTCGACTTAGGTTTCGGTGAGTTAGTTTGGATGTGCTGTGTCTCTTGGTTGTTTTCACGCTGTCGATTCGCTTGAAGTGCTTGTTGCTGCTGTGCCACATACTCGGCATAGTTGCCTTGGAAAAGTTCCGCAGTCCCTCCGGGTTTACCGTCAAAGATTAACAGTTTTGTTGCGAGGTTGTTTAGCAAGTACCGGTCGTGAGAAATAATAAAAAGCGTTGCTGGATATTCCGCCAGTGCTGCTTCCAACGCCTCACGTGCTGGGATGTCGAGATGGTTCGTCGGTTCATCAAGGAGTAGGACATTCGCGTTCGCTAATAGCAACTTCGCGAGTAACACACGGCTCTGCTCTCCTCCGCTCAGGTTCCCGATCCTTTTGAACACATCATCACCGGAAAATAGAAACTTGCTCAAGAAACTACGTATTTCACCCTGTGTATGATTTGGTCGAAGTGCCGAGATTTCGTCGATAATTTCGTTGTCCAGGTTGAGTCCTTCCAATTCTTGTGTATAGTACCCAAACTTGAGCGTGGGACCTACCCACATTTCGCCCTCGGTTGGTGCTTCGTCGCCTAAAATCATTCGGAAGAACGTTGTTTTTCCGGTACCATTCGCCCCGATAATTCCGATAATATCGCGGCGATATACCTCAAAATTCATATCCGTGAAAATGACTTTGTCGCCGAATGCTTTGCCAACCTTTTGGCATCGGAGAATATCATTTCCACCGCGAGTTTCAGGTGTAAAACTCAGGTTGAGGGTAGGGGCATCGAGCTTCGGTTTTTCAAATTTTTCCAAGCGGTCCAGTTTTTTCCGCCTGCCTTGTGCCTCTCTTGTACGCTGTCCCGCAATATTGCGGCGAATAAAGTCCTCTTCGTGTTCGATAAACACATGCTGTTTTTTGAATGATCGTTCTGCGACTAATTGTTCAATCCCTTTTAGTTTCAACGTACTTGGAGTAGTTTCCCCGATAAATTTTTATCTGATGGTCTTCGAGTTCCCAAACCTTTCGGACAACCTTGTCTAAAAAGTATCGATCGTGAGAAACAACGAGGACTGCGCCGTTGTATTCGATGTTGAGGTAGTTTTCGAGCCACTCAATCCCGTTGATGTCAAGATGATTTGTTGGTTCGTCAAAAAGCAGTAAGTCTGGCTTTTCAAGGAGCAACTTTGCGAGTGTTGCTCGGCTCTTTTGTCCACCGCTGAGGACACGAATTGGGAGATTGAAGTCAGGTTCGCTGAAACCTAAGCCGCCGAGAATACGATTGATCTCGTGTTCATAATCGTAGCCACCGAGTCGTTCGTGCTCTTCTTGAATCCGAGCGTACGCTGCTAAAAGGTGTGGTGCCTCTTCAGTCTCCATCTCCTCTGCGAGTAGGAGCATTTTATCTTCAAGCGTGCGCCGTTTTTCAAAAACCTTGAGCATCTCCTGCCTTAGGGTACAGTTGTGTGCAAGTTCCGGTTCTTGACTGAGGTATCCGATACGCAATCCCTTTGCGGATACTACGTTCCCTTTAAAATTGGCAAGCGAACCGTTTATGATTTTAAGTAACGTTGTTTTTCCGGTTCCGTTACGGCCAATTAATCCAAGTCGGTCGCCGTGCTCAATTGAGACCGAAATATCGTCGAGAATCAGGTCTGGATCGTACAATTTGGTGACGTGTTCTAATCGTATTAAAGACATATTTTAATTTTACCTTGCGGAGGAACTTCGGACGCTTAGACTTTGACGTGCGTTCCTTTTTTAATTTTACCTTGCGGAGAAACGAAGTGCATTAGGACTTTGAAGCACGTTCCTCAAATCCGCCCTCCATTACATTACGGGCTACGGTTTTGGATTGCATCTCTAACACCTATAACCAAAGGCATAGCCTGCAACAACGGCGCAGGCGGGTTTAAGAAACGCCCTTGATAGTTGAAACGGACGTTATTCCTCCGCAAGGTAAAATTAAAAACCATAAATGTTCGACTTATGAAGTTTAAATTGGGCACTACGGGTAATCATTTCCTGATATGTGTTGGCGCGGTGTGCGTCTGGACGACGGATGTTAAATTGTCTGAATCGCCAGAACGCTATGGAGAGAGCGGCGTAGTGAACGAAGCCGTCTAAGTATTTCCACTCGTTTTCTGTCAAAGGGACGCGATGCGTTATAAGCGTCTAAAAATCGCTGTGCAGATTCAAGGTTTAGTTGGTGCTGTGGTGTGTAACAACAACCGATAAGCGTCATTCCAACATCGATTAACAATGTATCATAACATCCCTCCTCGAAATCGAGGATCGCAACCATCTGATCGCCATCGAAAAGGGTATTATCCAAAAAGAGGTCTCCGTGTAGAAGCCCCATCGGAAGTGATGCGTTGAGTTGTGGTTCCATCGACTCCAATTGCGATTTCAACGATTCAACGAAGGGGTGCGTGGCAAATTGTGTGCCTTGGACCTCCTTGAAAAAAGGGGTCATTTGTGATATCCCCATTGCGAAACGGGGCAGCCCCGCGATTGGTGGAATGCAGTGCAATTTTGCCAACGCCTCACCGAGTTGAGCCAGTGTATCTGGTGAGGATTGTGGTTGTTCTCCTGGCAGAAAGGGATAGAGCATCACACTACCAAATGTCTCGTGTGTGAGTTGTTTTTGGTCTTTCGTTGGAATAGGATATACCGTCGGATACGCGTGCTGGTGGAGCTGTTGCAACAGCTGCGATTTGCATGTTGAGTTCTACTGAGTCTTTTTCATCGCAAATTTTGAGCAGAAACTCCCCCTCTGTGGTCGTCAGTTTAAAGTTGCTGTTCCCAAATCCGCCGGGAATCTCCTCGAGTTTCAGTGCCGTGCCGATCGGATATTGTAAGACGATGCGGTCGAGTTCTGTGGGTGAAAGGGTTGTGTAGCGCGCCATATTTTATCGCGGGGATCTTGCTAATTTGATTCAGTGCTTTTCTCTAATCTTGAAATTCTGGAGAATTACGAATGTTGTCAAATGCGGGTTCCGTTTTCGCGGCGGAAAATGCCGCCTTGTCCACGCGAATTGCCTCACGCAATGCGGCAATTGAGAGACCTTTCTCTGCCTTATGTGAATAGGCAACCGCGAGGTTGTAATGTGCTTTCGCGAAGTCAGCATCTAAATGAGTGGCGCGCTCCCACGCTTGAATGGCTTTGTCGAGTTCTCCCAAATTTCCATAGACAACGCCTAATGTGAAAAATGGCATTACCCACCCCGGTTCACTCTGGATTGCCAAGCTGAGTTCCATGATGGCTTGTCCAAAATTGTCTTCCTTGGCGTACGCCATCCCCCAATTATAGTGAGCAACGGCAACATCGTTCGGTTCAGGTGCATCCGTGCTTTGTGAATAGGGGATCGCTTTCGGACCGCATGCGGTGAGACAAAGCATCAAACCTATGATTAATAGTAACCCGCCGAGGCGTAGTTTGTTCAGTTCATATAGAAAAGTCATAATTTCCTCCGTCTCTCCGTTAAATATTAGCAGAAGATAGGATTGGAATCAAGGTCCCTCTGATTTTTCTACGTAAATGGCGTAGACTTTCGGGTCTTCTGGACGGATTCCGGTGTAATTCAGCCTGATTCGGATTGCGCCGTTTCTCCCGTCAATCCGTTCTCCGTTTTTCCACGCCACCGTCTGATGAAAACCCGATGTGAGAGGGAGGCAGTCTTCTCTGGTATATCCTTCGATTGGTTGAAAACGCTCGTCTAAAATGTCAAGTGTAACCTGGCTGTGCGCCGACAAACCGTCAACATTCAGTGCCACTGTGCAAGGCTGTCCTTCAAGATCAATGGGTGCCGAAATCACGTGGCGGAGTTGTTCCGTTTTCCGACGCATGTCCGCTGTGCTGAGGTAGCCGAGTCGATCGCGTTTCCACGTTGCAATCCGTACGCCGTTACTCAACTGCTCTGGCCAGGGAGCATACCAGAAAAGTGTCTCATCGCCAACATTCTCAAAACCTTGTCCCTGCATAAGAGCGGCGTGTTTGAAATTCATCGGTGTTGGTAAGTGTTCAAAGTCGTCTTCTGCTGCTTCTACCATCTGAAAATCTGGAATCGGTTCACGATAGTGCAGCGCGTCGTTGCTGACGACTAAGCCGATATCCATCGTCACATGCCGACGGTCGTTATTTTCCGGTCCGTGCCACTGCCCATAGAAGCCGAGAATCACATTCCCGCGATTCCATAATGCCGCACCGAGATGGACCTGTTCCCCTTGGTGTGCCCCATACGCCACGGGGCTTGGTGGGATGTTACCCCGCCTGAATCCCAAGCACGAGGCTTCGATCCAATGTTCGAAATCGTAGGACGCATACATCACCATCTGCCGTGTAGGACCCATGTGGCTTCCACCGTGCGCGCTCAGATAGTAGCATCCGTTGAATTTCGTAATACCGGACATTTCGCAGGAGGGTGGATTCGGATGTCGTTCAGCTTCGTGCCATTGAAGTCCGTCTTCACTGAACATAACTGCGAATTTTGGAGAATATTTGGATGTTTCAATGATGGCTTTGAACCGGCGTGTGGGTTCCGGATCGTCTGGCTCATAATACACTACACACGCCTGAATATGATATTGTCCACCTTGTATATCGACGAGGTTGTTTCGGGTGGAGCCGTTGTATGCTACCAGTCCGAGTTCCGGTTTCTCCCAGTTGTATCCATCGCGGCTTTTTGCGAAACACACTCGTTGATGCCAACTCTCGTCGTCTCCATGTCCAAGATACCACATCCAGAGTTCGTCGCCGACGCGATGGATAGACCCGTAGTAGATGACGCGGGCACTGTCTGGCGCGCCTGGCGGACCGGGATGCACCACAATTTGGGTTCGATCGACCCCGGCTCTGTAAGGCACAAGTTGTAAATGAACACCGTGTTGAAACGGGATACTGTAATCGTCAAAGGGGAACAGCACTATCTGATCGGTGCTAACGTGTTCAGGATTATTTTTGATAATCATTTTTTTAATTATTAAGTTTTTGCTCTGCTTTCCACTACGTTCCAAGCAGGTTTTTGGTGAAAAGCGAACGAGGCAAAGGACCTGTTCGGTCTTGGAAACCAAAACCTACCCGTAATGAAATTATGCCTTAAATGGCATAATTTGTCTTTGCTTTACATTTGGAGGACAGCCCAGGAGGCCATAGTTAGAAAAACGTTTCCAACTGAAGACTATTCCTTTAAGATTGCTGCGTAGGCGAGTGGTTTAACCCTCTCGCTCAGTTCGGAAAACGGGATATGCTGTGCAAGGGTGATCGCCACCAATTCGTCTCGTGGTGAGATCCAGAATTCGGTGCTTGCCCCGCCGATCCAGCCATATTCACCGACTTGGGAAGCAGGTACCCAGCCCGTTTGTTGGACACGAACCGAGACACCCAATCCGAAACCGAGTCCGGCATAACGTTCATCCGGTTTTTTATCGAGCGGTATCAAATACTCTGGTAAATGATTGCGCGTCATCAATTCGACAGATTCCGATTTCATCAACTGTTTTCCCTCGAGTGCACCTCTGCCTAAGAGCATCAGACAAAATCGAGTAAAATCAGCAGCGGTAGAGACCAAACCACCACCGGCAGATAGGAGTTTCGGTTTCTGTATAAAACTATTTTTGGATACACGACCCGTTCCGCCCTCCGGGGCATCAATGGTTTGCAGACCTCCCCCGGGTTTTGGACCGGACATGCTCGCGAAACGGTTTATTTTCTCCATCGGCACATAAAATCCGGTATCATGCATACCTAACGGTTGGAAGATCCGATCGGCTAAAAATACATCAAAAGACTGACCGGAAGCCACTTCAATTAATCTTCCCAAGACATCTGCGGCGATGCTATAGTGCCATTTTGTTCCGGGTTGGTACAACAACGGAATCCTGCCAAGCCTCTCAACCATCTCCTGTAGGTCGCACGCATGCAGAGCGATGTAGACCCGCCTCGCGGTAGCATTTGTCAACCGCTGTTTGCCCTGTCATGTATCGGGCGGCACCGGGCAGTCCGGCGGTGTGGACGCATCAGATCGCGGACGGTCATATCCCGATCTGCTTCAACCAACGTGAGTGATTCTCCCTCTGCATCCGCCGCTACTTTCAACTCACCTAATTCGGGAAGGTACGTCGAAGCCGGGGCATCCAGCTGCAGTTTTCCTTCCTCACAGAGCATCATTACTGCGGCGGCGGCGATCGGCTTGGTCATTGAATAGATAGGGAAGATAGTATCTCTTTGCATCGGCTTACTCGCTTCAACATTCATCATGCCGGATGCCTCGAAGTGTGCCACTTTACCGCGCCGTGCCACAACCGTGACCGAACCCGCGAGTCGCTCTTCGTCAATAAACTTTTGCGAAGTCGTGGAGATACACGTAAGCCGTTTCGCTGAGAGTCCCACCTCGTGCGGTGCTGCGATTAGGTTGGGATTTAATTCTGCGGTGTTCATCATGGCATTCTTCTTTTTGAGGAGGATTTCGGGTGCTAAGGATTTACGGATTCCTGTCGTTAAGGATACCACAAA